>CM077243.1:8856578-9094078 GCA_039654775.1 Spinibarbus caldwelli
GACGTCCTCAGGACGGTAGGCAGCAGGGTTCTTTAGTATTCAACATGCCAGTGGTGCTTTTCAAGTGCGGGGAAGCACAGATGTCACTTATCAGTGGCAGAATGTGCACGCTATTTACCTATTTTTGTAGTTTCTGCAGTGTTGCTTGTCAAAGTATCACTGAACAAAAAGATGAGCAATAAGATATTATAGAAATCTCTATATATATGTATGTATGTATGTATGTATGTACGTATATATATATATATATATATATATATATATATATATATATAGATAGATAGATAGATAGATAGATAGATAGATAGACAGATTTCTATAATATCTTATTGCTAATCTTTTTATTTAGTGGTACTTTGACAAGCTTTCTTGTTTTTTTTCTTATTAACTTCATTTATGGAAATTTAGTCAGGAATAATAACTGTGAATGTTAGATTTCTACTGTGGCATCTGTAACCGAAAGTTTTGTATGACGCTTAATGCTGTATCCACAACTCAAGATGTCGTTTTCAAAGTCCAAGGTAATTAATATGTAATATTAAATTACATGAAAGTCTTCTCTTTAAAAAAAAAAAAAGAAAATGGTAAGAAAAAAATGTTTTAAAAAATGCACTGGGTGTGATAGTACCACATATTATCTCACAAAGGAAAAATGTGTCATTGCTCATGAAGTCTCAAAGCAATTGCCACAAGTACATATATAGGTGTCAGCACAGCTGAAAGCATAGTTCCTCCTGCTGAGCTTAATGTAATTTACACTCATATTTGACCCAATGTGAATTTTGCACTATGCTTGAATTCTAATGCCCCAGCCTTATTTCAGCATATTGCATCAAACTTTGTACTTCCTCACCATACTGCCACATACTAGCGCAATTATTTCAGAAACCCTGACTGCCTTATTATTGTTCTGACAATATGGTTGAATGTGGCATCAAACCATATCCCAGCAGGCATTTCAAAAACACTTAGAGAAAAGATTTGTGTTGTGAGAAAAGTCTTTATTTTGTGTTTCAGGGGGAAAACTGTGAATATAATTACGATGACTGCTTGATCCAATCATGCCCTGATGGGTTTTCCTGTAAGGACAGCATCAACAATGTCAGCTGTGTCCCTGTGAAGACAGACACATCCTCTGTTCCTCCCATTTCAGTCGTGTCGTGGAGAACCATCAACCCCAACCCAGAGTTGCAACCCACTTTAGCACCTGTGGAGAACTTGCAAAACACTGAGCCATCGACAGGTTGGTACTAAAATAGCATATGCAATATTTTGTAGTTTTGTAATACTTTTCAATATTTTTAGCAGCCTCATAAAATCCTTAGTGTTACATAAATAACTTTTGGTTTTCAGTCTGAAATGTCTTTGAGTCACAGTCAATTCCTCATGAAGAGCATGTGAACTCTCTGCAAGGAAACAAAATGTTTTGCATTTTAACATTATGAGTATATTATTGGCAGTGGGGTTGGGTAAATGAAAGACGTTGTGAACAATTGAAAACAATCAATAAGCTTGTGTGCTTTGTTTAGATTGTTCAGCTTTATCTTCTTGTCTTTGGAAACCCAAGAGATTATTGACACTGCTTAAGAGAATGTATCATAATTATTATTTATGAACCACTTATCAGTCTTTCAGTAAAACATGGTATATTTTTATATAGAAATGTACAGTGGGTACGGAAAGTATTCAGACCCCCTTAAATTTTTCACTCTGTTATATTGCAGCCATTTGCTAAAATCATTTAAGTTCATTTTTTTTCCTCATTAATGTACACACAGCACCCCATATTGACAGAAAAACACAGAATTGTTGACGTTTTTGCAGATTTATTAAAAAAGAAAAACTGAAATATCACATGATCCTAAGTATTCAGACCCTTTGCTGTGACACTCATATATTTAACTCAGGTGCTGTCCATTTCTTCTGATCATCCTTGAGATGGTTCTACACCTTCATTTGAGTCCAGCTGTGTTTGATTATACTGATTGGACTTGATTAGGAAAGCCACACACCTGTCTATATAAGACCTTACAGCTCACAGTGCATGTCAGAGCAAATGAGAATCATGAGGTCAAAGGAACTGCCTGAAGAGCTCAGAGACAGAATTGTGGCAAGGCACAGATCTGGCCAAGGTTACAAAAAAATTTCTGCTGCACTTAAGGTTCCTAAGAGCACAGTGGCCTCCATAATCCTTAAATGGAAGACGTTTGGGACGACCAGAACCCTTCCTAGAGCTGGCCGTCCGGCCAAACTGAGCTATCGGGGGAGAAGAGCCTTGGTGAGAGAGGTAAAGAAGAACCCAAAGATCACTGTGGCTGAGCTCCAGAAATGCAGTCAGGAGATGGGAGAAAGTTGTAGAAAGTCAACCATCACTGCAGCCCTCCACCAGTCGGGGCTTTATGGCAGAGTGGCCCGACGGAAGCCTCTCCTCAGTGCAAGACACATGAAAGCCCGCATGAAGGACTCCAAGATGGTGAGAAATAAGATTCTCTGGTCTGATGAGACCAAGATAGAACTTTTTGGCCTTAATTCTAAGCGGTATGTGTGGAGAAAACCAGGCACTGCTCACCACCTGTCCAATACAGTCCCAACAGTGAAGCATGGTGGTGGCAGCATCATGCTGTGGGGGTGTTTTTCAGCTGCAGGGACAGGACGACTGGTTGCAATCGAGGGAAAGATGAATGCGGCCAAGTACAGGGATATCCTGGACGAAAACCTTCTTCAGAGTGCTCAGGACCTCAGACTGGGCCGAAGGTTTACCTTCCAACAAGACAATGACCCTAAGCACACAGCTAAAATAACGAAGGAGTGGCTTCACAACAACTCCGTGACTGTTCTTGAATGGCCCAGCCAGAGCCCTGACTTAAACCCAATTGAGCATCTCTGGAGAGACCTAAAAATGGCTGTCCACCAACGTTTACCATCCAACCTGACAGAACTGGAGAGGATCTGCAAGGAGGAATGGCAGAGGATCCCCAAATCCAGGTGTGAAAAACTTGTTGCATCTTTCCCAAAAAGACTCATGGCTGTATTAGATCAAAAGGGTGCTTCTACTAAATACTGAGCAAAGGGTCTGAATACTTAGGACCATGTGATATTTCAGTTTTTCTTTTTTAATAAATCTGCAAAAATGTCAACAATTCTGTGTTTTTCTGTCAATATGGGGTGCTGTGTGTACATTAATCAGGAAAAAAAATGAACTTAAATGATTTTAGTAAATGACTGCAATATAACAAAGAGTGAAAAATTTAAGGGGGTCTGAATACTTTCCGTACCCACTGTATATTGAAACAAACACAATTAGTTCACCCAAAAATTAAAATTGTCTTCATTTACTCATCTTCATGGTATTCCAAACCTAAATGATGAAGATATTTTGAGGAATCTTGGTAACTAAATTGATTGATTTAATTTCAGTTGTATTGACATTTCTCAAAATATCTTTTTATGTTTCACATACTATGTTTCACAAACTTTAATTTTTATTTTTTATATTTAAATTCATAATATTTAACAACAATATCATAAAGTTTTATATATATATATATATATATATATATATATATATATATATATATATATATATATATATATATATTACTGAGTAGTTATCACCTTTAAATTGTACAGATATTATTTTAGCTGCCAGAACTAATTTGTGTTTAAATCAAAAGTGGAACCTGCATTATACTTATCTTTAATTAGATGCTTTGATGAAATTATATTTTAGGTGTTTGAAACTTTTATTTCTCAGTTTTTGGAAAATTTCTCATAAAATGAGATGATCACACTGCTTTTTCTCAGTCAGAGAGAGAGAGCCCTACTGAGATTGTGCTGAGTTATTGTCATCACTCTTATTTGTGAATTTTCAATTGCCTTTGCTCTCCCCTATGGTATCAATGACTGCAATAACATACAGATACATTACCACAGGCAACATAATGCCAGACAAAAAGTCCTTGAAATGTGTATTCCGAAAACATTTCCCAAATAACCTACATTTTGCTTTGCTCTGTTCCAAAATGAGCTTGGGAGCCCCTAAAGGTTAGTAAGATAAACACTCACCATCTGTGGTCTGATAATAAGAGCTTTTTCCACATTTGTTCCACTAATGTTCTCTGAAGAAGCAATAGTTTGAACAAACTCAATTAGTTTTCGCTGGAAAAATTACAGCTAATTAGGAACTATGCGCTATGGTTTATGATGTTTATTGAGTATGACACAAAACACCCATTGGTAACAATGAATGAATTGTAGAGAGCCAAAATGTCAGTGTGGAACATGAGGACTAAATTTCCACATCACTTAGGAAATTGAACCATCCTAGCCCAATTTCCTGACAATGGACTAATAAATGGATTCTGGAGGCTAAATTTGTCAAATCACTGAAGGTAATTTGGTGAAGCAAAGTCTAAGCAAGTTATTTTAGAAGAAGAAAACCCATGAATGCGCTTAAATTTCCCTAAAGCATGACTTTCTTTCTGAATTGATTTGAAATGAACTGCTGGCCCGTAGCCGTTTTCCAAGGGTTTTTTTTTCTAAATACAGCATTTCACAGCATTAAAGAGTGAGAATGCGATGTCATTCTCTCAGTTACAGGCGAGTTTATGTTGTACAGTTGATCTTTGAACGCTGCGCTGCTAGAACAGTATCTAAGATTGCCACTATACAAAGCGAACCACAAAAAAATCAATAGGCCAGTTACAGGGCCAAAATAAAGGTAAATGTGTTTCTGGCATATGTTGAGAGTGATTTTGACATTTAAGCTAGACTTTATGGTGGTCCTGGGGGGCACAACACAATGGAATTAAACCCCTCTGCAGAATGAAAAATGTAGTAAACAGAGAAAATGCATTTGGATCTCTTGAGGGCGCAGAAATGTGTCTGGATATGACTGCGTGAACGTTTGCTCTAAGATACCATCAGCACTAATTTCTTCAGCCACTACTGAGAAAGACAAAGTGTGTGTAAGTCAGTGCCCTTGGAGAACAGTGCAGTTAATTTTCCAAACATGCACTTTACAGAAATCAATGAATTTACAATTCAGAAGGCAAATGCTACAGACAGCTTTAAATGTTTGCCTGGGCATCCATGGGAATTTTCTTCAAGTGCCCGAGAGGTACACTAGCTGAGTAATCGCTCTGCGATTGTCCAGACAGGGTGGAATTGAGGCCATTTTTTTATGGAAGATAAAACTCAAGGAAGCTGCTGTAGTCTTAACTCAAAAATGGTGGGATAGATCTATCACCACAAGTTGGACTCAAAAATCCATTTTCTCTTTGGCTTGCACACATTTTTTTTGATGGACAGCTGACTGGGATTGTTTTCACAGAACAGTGAATCAGACTTGATACGATGCAGTTGAATTCTAGATAAAAGAAATGCAATCAATCTCCAGGTTTAGATTTTTTGATTTGGTTTGGTGTTTTTTTTTGTTTTGTTTTGTTTTGTTTTGTTTTGTTTTGTTTTGTTTTGTTTTGTTTTGTTTTGTTTTGTTTTGTCTGTACTTCTCTTCTTAATCCGTTAGGTTTAGGCAAACTTCAGAATTTAAGAATTGGCTCTCTTTCAATTAATGGGTGTCTGTCTTTTTATTTATGTCAATTAAATATTTACAGTATAGCTTGACAATATTAACTTGAATTTTAATTAAATATGCATCCAATTCCAAACAATTGCAATTGCGATTATATATGTTTATCTATGTGTTTTCTACCTCGTTACAAATTATATTTAAATTCAGGAATTGAATCTGAATTTAAAAGGCATTCTCAATTCAGTTCTAAATGACGCACAATCCGTATTTATCCTTTCCTTTCCAATGTACGTTGAGGTCTCCTACAGTTACTCAAAATATTGGTCATAGTAAAAATGATACTAGACCGTAACTAATGAGCAGACAAAGTCTTGAAAGCCTGATGCAATTTTTATTTTGCAGTTTTGTACATTTCATTGCCCCACAGTCAAACAGTAGTCTCAGAATATTAAAGCTTAAAAATAATTTGTCTTTACAATCTTTTTATTTGAATTATTATTCAACAAAGAACATATACTGTAACTTTCAAATAGACCAACAAAGTCTCATCGATATGTCTATCTAGGTCGCTCTCTAAAAACATCTTTTGCCCTAGGTGCAGCTATAAATAGATTAGCCAGGAACTTGCATGATACCTCTGCTCTCTCTTTCTGCTGTCCTCTCCTCCTCCTCTGCATTCCCAGCATACTCAGTGTAGAATATATTCTAGAAACAAAAGACAAAGGAGTTCCTCTTTGATATCTTCAAATCAGTCAGTGGCAGGCAGGTCATGCTGGTTTGGACGTGTAACTTCACATGCTACGATTGGACAAATAGTTGATGCAACACTTTGGTAAAGCAAAGAAACTGTGACAAAATTGGGAGTTCATCTGTGTGTCCATCATATTTGGAAGAGAAAAAAAAGAACTTGAAAGAACTCATTACGTTAGTGTAAGTAATACTGAAAAAGTGCAAAAAATATATAAAAATGTTATAAGTTGGCACACTGTTACTTCTCACTGCAAATGTGACATTGAGAGGAATGCTGTCAAGTTCCTATATCAAATGAACTTCAGATGTGCCTGCTTCATATGATCTGTCATTGCATGTTGATGTCAGGCAATCTGATGAGATTCTGTGAATTCCTGCACATGTATATGTATAGGCCGATGAGTAACGTGGAACACAGACAGGGCATAAATCAGATGACAATAAAGGAAAATGATCATTAATTTATTTGCATAACTAGCATTGAATTATTCATCATGGTTTCAATCTGCGCAATCTGTATCTCATTAACATGATTTATGAGGCCTATAAATCTCAGTTTTATGTAATGTCTGTCTTAATTTCTTCGGGACACTTTTTGCACGCATGTTTTTGTTATATGTTTTTGTGTGAATTATAGTGTCACAGAGCTTATAAAATGTTTATAATTGGTTAGATTATTATTAGTATGACAGGGAAATTATGAATATTATCTTGATTTATCAAGATTATCTCATTATGAAATTCAGTTTTATTTTATTTTTTACAGTTTAAGTATTTTAATTATAGAAATCAATTTAGAATAGTTAGAAGTAACACTTCTACGCATTACCTTTTATCATATTAAGCCATATTATAATCAGTGATTTTTGTACATTCAAATATGCTTGTAAGACCTTTTTTTGCCCATTTTATAGATTGCTTTATTGCTGGATTTTATTGGTACACTTTCAGAAAAAAGGTACAAAAGTTGTCACTAAGGCGAAAGGAATATGTACCACTTAGGTACTAACATTACACTCCAGGTGCGAATATTCGTATCTAAAGTGTGCATATTAGTACCTAAATGATACGCTTTCAAACCTGCCCCAGTGACAGGTTTTGTACCCTTTTTTTCCAGATAGTGTGGGGTTTCTGGGTGGTTGCTAGGTGGTTCCCCTTCTAGGGAACTCAACGCTGCGTCCTAGTGGACACTTTGGGGAACGCTGCCTGCGTAACCGGTACCTGAAGCATGTTTAAAACAACTCCAATCCGACTGGTCCATGTGGCCCCTGACGTCCCAGGCGGGTACCCGAAAGTATAAAAGGGCACCTGCTGAATACGACACCAACTTTTGTTGTCTTCGGAGCCGTCTGCCTGTTGAGTGTGTGTGAAACATAATCCTGGTGAGACGAGCAGCGCTTTGGGGGATATGTGCCTCCGTGCTGGGATTCTAACAATTGAGGGCATATTCTACCTTTGCGTCTTTGTCTCGGCGACCACGCACTCTTTGTGATGAG
Source organism: Spinibarbus caldwelli (assembly GCA_039654775.1). Classification (NCBI taxonomy): domain Eukaryota; kingdom Metazoa; phylum Chordata; class Actinopteri; order Cypriniformes; family Cyprinidae; genus Spinibarbus; species Spinibarbus caldwelli. The sequence continues at coordinate 8,864,358 of CM077243.1, forward strand.
TCACTTTGATGCGCTCGGCTCGCGTTTGTTCCGATTCCCGAGGGATGCGGGGCAAAGCGTTCACGCCGTTGCCACGGCTCGGTTTATCTCAGCTCGCGGTGATTGCTTTGATCTGTGGTGTCCGCATACCCACGACTATCGGGTTGACGGATGTCGCGGATATTGCTCGCGTTGCTATAACGATGAAGTGTGAGCACCAAGACGTTTTTAGTTCGCGGGCGGAGCTATTTCAGCTCAGCTGTGCCTCTGTAATATGCATGTTTTTGTGTGTGGAGAGCCTCACTGGGCATGGATATACTGAAGGCTCTGTGGAATGAAGCTGCTAGCTTTCTCTCCCAGGGTGCTTCAGTAGTCTAGAGCGGGTGTTAAAGGAACAGGCTGTTTTGCTTTGGAATATAGCAGTCTGAGGACAGCTATTTTCTAGGGTAAGGATACACACTAGCTCTTGTGTCCTTCCTAAAATCCTATATGGTATGGGTTACGCATTCAACTTCGTTCCCATTCTCTGAGTTGGCTCAGGCCCGGTCACCTTGGGCCCCACTCCACTTATGTATCCTGAGCATCTGCTGCCTAGGACCTGTCGAGGCAGCTCCTAGGCTAAACTTCAAAAAAAAAAAAAAAAAAACCTAGTAACGGTATTCTTAAAATCGTTTATGGTGAGCGTACACGCAAGTCTCTGTGCGCTTTCTAAAATCCACATTGTGGTAAGTGTGCATGCTAGGCACCTTGCGCACTTTTCTGAAATCCTGTATGGTATGGGTTACGCATTCAACCTCGTTCCCATTCTCTGAGTTGGCTCAGGCCCCGGTCACCTTGGGCCCAACTTCACTTATGTATTCTGAGCATCTGCTGCCTAGGACCTGTCGAGGCAGCTCCTAGGCTAAACTCCCCTAGTAACAGTATTTCTAAATCCATGTTTATGGTAAGTGTACACGCTAGCTTCTGTGCACTTTCTAAATCCACATTGTGGTAAGTGTGCACACTAGGCACCTTGCGCACTTTTCTGAAATCACATGGTATGGGTTACGTGTTCATCCTCGTTCCCATTCTCTGAGTTGGTTCTGGCCCCGGTTCACCTTAGGCCCCACTCCACTTATGTATCTCTGGCGATACTTCTGACGGATTGGGGACCTCCTTAGTATAGCCACCTAAGGGTGGTTATATTTCAGCCATTGCCATGGCAGGACAGGCTTGCTTGAATACAGCTATAAGAGGCTAGCTGTGTATTAACTTGTCTTTTCCTGGAAGCGTAGCTATCTGAGGATAGCTATGTGCTAGCTCGGTGATTGCTCCCCTACCTAGGGTTTTTAAGTAGCAGTCTCCTTGAGCCCTTGCCTAGACAGTGCTGTCTCCCCCTCTCTGGGTCATAAGCAGACAGCCCACTCTCTGTGGTCTGGGTAGTTTCAGTCGGTTCCACCTCTGGTAGCCCTTCCTACACACACAGCTATCTGAGGATATCTATGTGCTAGCTCAGGGACTGCTCACCTTCGTAGGGTTTTTAAGTAGCGGTCTCCCTTTGCCCTTGCCTAGACAGTACCATCTCCCCTGCTAGGGTCGTAAGTAGATAGCCCACTCTTTGTGGTCTGGGCAGCTTTACAGGAAGATTTACCTGGTTTTGGTCCCATCGGGTAGCCCCTTCCTAAGTATATAGTTATCTGAGGATAGCTATATGACTGCTCCCCTTCTTGGGGTTTTTAAGTAGCGGTCTCCCTGAGCCCTAGCCTAGGCAGTGCTATCTCTCCTGTGGGGTTTAAGTAGATAGCCATTCCCTTGGTCTGGGCTGCTCTTTAGGAAGGTCCTTTTTCATGAGACCTTTTGGATATAGAAATCTGCGGATTGCTGTGTCCTACCTGGGATTGTTTGTAGCAACCTTGAGAACTCCTCTAGGCTTCCAGCCTCTCAGTGGTCTTATGTATCTGGCTACTATTGCTCACATAGCATAGCTATCTGAGGATGGTTGTGTTCTTAGCTTGGTTAGGGTGTTCCCCCTTATCTGGTATTGGGCTCCCTCATTTTACCAAGTTATGTGAGTGACCCGAGGCGTCAGTGGGCCTGGCCCCTTTCTGAGGAAAGGTTTGGTGTATGTCTGTTACCTCCTTGGTGCTCTCTCACCAGGTGCACAGGCATGCGCCTCGGTATGGCGTGATGGGATATCGTTCCCCAAAGTGTCCACTAGGACGCAGCGTTGAGTTCCCTAGAAGGGGAACATCTCAGGTTACTCATGTAACCATGGTTCCCCGAGAGGGAATGAGATGCTGCGTCTCCTTGCCATGCCTTCGGCCTGCCTGTTTACGTCTCCTCAGACAACTGAGTTGGTGACATATTTAGCAAGTGCCCTTTTATACTTTCGGGTACCCGCCTAGGACATCACAGGCCACATGAACCAATAGGATTGGAGTTGTTTTACACATGCTTCAGGTACTGGTCACGCAGGCAGCATTCCCCAAAGTGTCCACTAGGATGCAGCGTCTCGTTCCCTCTTGGGGAACTATGGTTACATGAGTAACCCTAGACGTTTCTTACTATTGATTATGTTTAAGTCCTTTCTTCAGTGTAAGTCTAAGTACATCCTATTTTCATGTTTTATAGTCTGCCAGGTAACAATCATGATTGCATAGAAAAACACTTCTCTTTAAAAGCCTCACATTTTGAGGTATCATTTCTGTTTTTAGCACAAGTGGTACAGGTGAGTTATGTGCCAAAATGTACATTAGCAAAAGTCTCTAGTAATGTTTGTATACTAATTCAAGTTAAGTGTAAAAGAAGCAGCTGATTAAGCCATAGGATAGTGCATAAGTGCAAAGTTAGTCTTGCATTTGTTTATTTTTCATGAGTACTTTCCTTGCTTCTATAGTTTTAATAGATGAGCTTACCATTCATTCATTAAACAAAAGTATTTTTGAATGGCCGTGAAGAAAACGCTGATCTTTTTCACACACTCTCTCTTGTTCTTCCCTTTACAGAGATCTATATTTATACATCCCATAATAGTGTTCATCAGCACAACTGGCAGCAATCCAGCAGAGTCAGCATTTCGCAAACATGAGCAATAACTACACCCTCAAAGTGTTTGCAGAGTTATTTTATCCAATAAGAATTTGATGTTTGAGATTTCCTGTAGTGTGTCTTTCATAGCTCCCTCTGTCGATAATAACCGCCAAATGAGCTCGCAATCACCTGTCCCTATTGACTGATTTTGAACGATTTGAATGTTAAAGAACCAGCGAGAGCAGACTGCGCCAAGCACGTGGAGGTTAGTGGCTAAAATGCAGATTTCAAAAAGGGATCTGGAGTTAACTGCTAATGAGGTGAGTGTTTGCCTCCCAGCAGCAATCGCGGACTGCGTGAAAGCCTTATATCAGTCCAAACAAGCATCTCAAATTAATGAATGGCTCAGTCTCAGAGGGGCAATTTTCCATCATCAATGCTGGTAAACCTGCCTGGAACACCAGGAGAGGGAGAAGGTAGTCACCTCGCATTCATCCTCATTAATTGGAGATCACAGCCTCTCGTTTCCCGATAAGTCTCCATTCTTTTGGTTGCAGGCCTCACTCTGAGATACTTGTCCTATTATGGAGTGCAGGACTTAGCGGACGCATGGGGATTTTTCTACAAGCTACTTAATCGCCAAAGTGCCCCAGAGACCTTCAGCGGCAGATCAAAAGATTTCTACATCAAAAAGATTTAAAGTCAAGCAAATATTGATAAACGCTTCATCTGCTGTAGGTCCATTAATCGTGACAGCAATCGCGAAACGCACGCTCTGTTTTGTAGCCTGGCATGGGTCAATCACGGGGAGGGAAAAATACCTCAGGCAGGTCCACATTATTGAGCGTTTCATTCCAAAATACCCCTAGGCGAGACCTTTCATAGGAACTGCTTGAGATTGAAGGGCATTAACTCCAGACCAATGCTAATGCTTAGGCCAAATTGCTCAAGTCAGAGCCGGTCTTTTAAGTTTGTCCGCATCAGTACCCTAAATGATCTCAAAGAGGGTGGAAGTCTCTGAAAAATGTCCCATAATTGCCAACTGATACAGATGACAGAGAGCAGGATATCGTGGCTTAAAATGAGGCATGTAATAAGCTGGTATAATTTTTCTCAGACAGTCACTCACTCTCGCTCTCTTTGCGAGGGGAATTTATGTGCCTTTCTTGGTGAACCATGTGCTACTGCAAGTGTCTTGTGGGTTACTGTTCATTTGTGCTAAAAACTCCTCATGGTACAGGGCTGAGGTTCCTCAAGCTGACAGAAAGAGGTTTACGCAGTAGAGAGATCTTCTTAAACCTTCTCCAAGCAAGCTGTTCTCATTTACGATGCACTTGCTGGAGGAAAAAAAAAGGCTTTTTTTTAGCATTATCTGCTCTTGGGATACAAAATGTGATCAATGTTAACTGGCATGTTCCTGTGCTTTTTAGCTACGACGTTGCATTTGAATGATTGCATCCTTTGAAATGTTAAACACATAATACATTTAGATTTCATTAAGGATGAGAGATTTTCTGCCATGTCTAAACATGATAGATGCACTACAGTGGTAAGGATATTTTGAGGTGAACATCAGTGGCTTCACAGAATCCACTGACTGCAGAAAACATTAAACGAGTGGCCCTTTCCTACCACTAATTGGAATAGACTTCCTCTGGAGTTATTCTTCAGTCCCCCCCAATTAAATCTGATCTAAAAACTGCCTTTTAAATGTACTAAGTCATGGCAGGTAATGGGTCACTCTTAGCTTAGATCACACTCCTGCGAGAGAAAGGAGCTACTGTACCAGGCACAATTATCATAAAAGACCTTTAAAGTGAAAGACAGGGATCTTACAGCCACCTGTTTTACAGGCTCAGATTTTTCTGTGAGTCAAATGAAAGTGCAGTTTATAGCGCCAATTTCCCCCCCAAAAAAACTTTCATCAGATGTGGAAAATCTTTTTCTGAGATTGTTTGAAGTTTTGTAGACTCTAAAAAATGTTTTCATTGGTATAACATCATCCATATAATGTATACTTAATTTCTGTTTACCAAAGTTTCAGAATGTAATTTTAAAGCGGTTGAAAAAGTGGAGTTATCATGGCAAGTTGCATCTGTGGCACCACTTTAATTTGACTTAAAACTTCAAGGCAATTAAACTTTACATTTTTATTTATTTATCTATCTATCTATCTTTTTGTGCGTTCATCCTTTGGTTTCTTTAATGGTTATGAGGTTTTTTTTTTGTTGTTGTTTTTTTTTTTTTTTTTTTCATTTTGTACATTCCAGAATCTGTTTGCATGGATTACATAGGATACAACTTTGAAAAAAAATGCAATATTAGCTACATGTGAAATTTCATTTTTTGTTGCTTATACAGTATGAATGTACTACAATATGACTATTTAAATGTGTACTGATTGCTGTATACCCATCTACTGTATGTTAAAACATTGTTTGTTATTGTTTATAATTATTCATTGCATTTTAATTCACGAAAAACTTAACTTTTATAAAGTGAGTGAAAATCACATTGGAAATGGAAGGTCAGGTAAGGGAAGATTGCATTGTGGGAAACCGTATCCCATGTTGCTCCCTGCTGTACACTTCACATTTGGCAAACACAGTTAATAAACTGTGCTCCGTATACATACTGCATGCTGCAAAAATATTATTAGTTGTATTAGTTTTATGTTAGCTTTAAATCCGTGTTAAATAATATGTTAATGCTATTCTGTCTGCTCAGAGCTAAACTTTATTATAATTAGCATATTCATAGTTTTAAGAGCACTGTGATCCTTTGTAACCTTGTAATATTCACATTTGGTAGAACAATATAATCTTAATTGACAATTATTGGCATAGTGTGGGGAATTTAATGTGGAGAGTATCAATTCTTTGATGGTTTCCAGTGTTCATAATGTGCTACTCATGTGCTTTCTTCAGTTTCAGTTAAATCCACTGAAGATGATTAAAAAGGGATAGCGGCAGAATGAAATATGTAACTTTGCACAGTAATAAGTTAAAATATTCTGTAATTATTATAAATAACTGTCATAAAAGTTTCTTTTCCATGTGAAACTTAATTCATATTCCCTGTTTTTCCAGTTTATTCAGATTTTGCTCATTATTTTTATTCAGAATTTATTCAAATTTTCCATTCTTCTTTACTCATATTCTCATATAGCTGCTTACTTCACAGTACAGTGCTGAATATTAATAAGGTTGAGTTGCCCACTTTTTACTTGGAATGACTTGACAACAAAGGTTCTGTGATGTTCATTCTCATTAAGTTTCACTGTAGCGTAAGGCTAGATTTTCTTGTACTTAGGAAGAAATATTACTGTTTTAAATATATATTTAATTCAACTGTATTATTAAAAAACATGTTTTTGTTTACTAACCCCCATAATGAAATAAAAACCTTCGATATCTATGCAAATTTTGGCTCCAGATAACATTCACACAAGTGTCGCCTTTATGCTATTCAAGTTGAGCGAAGCTTCAGTGGCACTATGTTTAACTGCCTACATTTCCCTCTTGCAGATATTGGTTTTGGGAGATATTCTGGGAAATCCTTTTTGGAGTTTGAGGGCATTGAAGTCAGCGCTGCGTTCAGTGTCACAGTGAGATTCCTGACTGAATCCATGTACGGAACCCTGCTGTATTCGGCCAGTGCCAAAAAAGGCATCTTCTTCATAAAATTCTACATTTCCAATGGAACGCTTTGGGTAATACTGCAAACGCATATACATTTGTTTTTGTTTTTTGGTTTTTTTTTCAAAGCTATGCCATTATCTTTACAAATCAAAGAATATACATAAAAAATAATTAAATAGAAAATACTGATACATATTTTTCCCACACACTCCAGTATGACTTTTTGTGCAACCAAAAGGAGGGAGTTCAGCGGATCAATACAGCACAGCAGGTTGCTGATGGAAATGAGCATGTGGTGCTTTTGAGGTAAGAGAATTTCTCCTCCAGGATCCGAATTGTTTGAGATCATAGAGGTTAAAATGAATCAGATGTCTTCCAATTGTATAAGGGACATGGAAAAAGTTAATTAAAAGGAAACAGATGGTGAAACTGGTCGTTAATGTAAAGGTAGCATTTTGTTGCTTATCCATAAGTTCAAATAGACCACAGAAAGTAATTAGGGTATAGAAAGGCTCTATTGATAGTCAGTCATGACAAGAAAAAAAGTTTCCAATAACAGAATGACTAACATGTGGCTGCCAGCCAATCAACTGGCATTGAGATCCTAACAGAGACCTCGGTACAGGTAATAAACACATTATATTATTCATTTACATGATGGGGAGTATTTCTGTCCAGCTTTTATACTTACTTTTGTTCAAGTCTGTAAATAGGTGCAGTATAACCCCAGATTTGTCAGGCCTGAGTATTTCAACTGAAAGATCTTTGATGTTCAGAAGCACAATTCACACAGGTCCATTAGGTTTGTTTCTTTTCATCCGATTCAGCAGAAAGTAAAATGCACGGTCACACAGTCATTGAAAGATTTTATCAGATTCTGAGTCTCTGAGAAACAGCGCAGCCTCTTCAGATCCGAATGCTTTAGCCAGCTCCCGATCTTGAGTGCATCAGCCTGTTTATGTCTGTTTTTCATAGAGATTTTGAAAAGCTTCCAAGATACACCAGCTGCACAAATCAGTCATTACTTTTGTGCCAACTAGCAAAGGGGGGGGGCTGACTGAGGACAGGACTGAGTGACCATCTCTTAAAAGGGGTCAAATCTGAATTTCCTTGATCTTTTGAAATAGAGTTTGTTGTACTATGAAAACATACAGGTGAGAATTCACTAAACAGTTGTCACTTTTTTTGTGCTGAATTTCTGATCAAAAACCTGTGTCTTGTTCACTAACCAGTGCACTGCCATAGGTGCCTTTATATTTAAAGTAATATACCCGGTTTAGTACAAATCAAGCTCAATCAATAATTGTTGATTGATAAAAGTTGATAACCACAAAATTATTTGCAACTTATTTGTCCTGTTCTTTAAAAATAAAATAAAATAAACATTGCTGTTGAAAAAAATATGGTTTTATGGTTTTAGGTATTGCATTGTCATTGTAAATTGGATAAAAAGTGTTTTTTTTTTCCACCACTAAATTAATGTTAAAACACATAATAATAACAGGAATATTTTAATGTTTACAGGTTGACCCAAGATACTTGCTTTTTTTATAGAACAGGAGTGACAGATTGAAATTGTTGGCTATTGTTTTAAATGTGGTGGAGCTGAAAAGACAATTATAATCTACATATTATGAAATAAATAGGTTTAATTAGTCATTAGTTTTAGTCAAATTTTGTTTACAAAACTTGTTGCACTAATCAGTTCCCTGTCAAAAGCTACTCTCGATGCTGCGTTTCAATAACGCTGATGAGAACATTCTTTGTTCGACCGGTTGTGAAGTGTGTCAAACACGCCAAGAATTGGCTTAAATAACCTCGATGGGTGACGTCATTGATCACGTACACCTGCAGGTTATAAATAGACGTGAGACGTACACATCTTCAGGTTTCTTTGTCTTCAGAGACCGCATTGTGTGTGTGTGTGTCACACTGAAAGCAGTATCATTGTAAAATGAAAGTTAAAGCTTGTCGAGTCAATCTGCAAGAGATGCGTGTCTCCTTATTACGGCTCATCTCTGAAGATGACTCGCATGAGTTTTGTTTTGAGTGTTTGGGGTAAGAGCATGCTGCTCTTGCGTTCGAGGGTGGCGACTGTGAGCACTGCGATTCACTTCCTATCCGCGTGCTTTGTGTTCGGCTCGCCTTCTTTTACAAAGCACCCTCGTTAAGATCGCACTTTGATCTGGCTGAGGCTCGAGAGACGGGTCCTTCCCTTTCTCTCGTGCTCTCGCCAGATCGGGGGGGTTTTTTGCACCCGTTTCCAAAGCGTGCCCCGGCATTTCTTCGGATCGGGCAGCGAACGCTGCAGCTTTGATTCTGTAGTTATGGAAATTGAGAGCGCCGCCTCACGAGCACTCCTCCCGCGATTGTAACGAATGAGGAGTTACTCGAGGTGATGACTCGTGCAGTGTGAACAGATTAAAGCTGGATTGGCCACAAGAGCAGTAGACCCCTAGACGCTCCAAACTAGATGACAGTTTTCTGTCAGGTGGTCTGGGGGAGGGACCTCAGCCATGGTCTCTCCCCTTCTTTGGTGACCTCCATGATGAGAGAACTTATTCATGGAGTAAGCCGTATTTTTCCTGTGTTTTTTTGTGCCTCAACCATGAATTTTTCGATTATTGTGGATTCAAAGGCACAGGGCTACATGATGACACCCCAGGTGGAAGAGACGCTAGCGTGCTATCTCTCCCCTGGGAGTGCATCATCACTCGAAATGTCAACGCTCCCTACCAAGCCATGTAGAGCAACATCTACACTTGTAGGGAGGGCGTTTCATGCAGCAGGTCATGCTGGTGCTGCCCTGTACACCACAGCGGTTCTGCAGGCATATCAGACTGACGTTCATAAAGATCTGAGCGCAGTGATGCAAGGAAGCTCGAGAAAGCTTTCAATAAGTTTCTCTCCCACCGTGCTCTAGTGTCGGGGCTGTCGGCCACCCAGTCCCAACACGGCCCAGCTCCTCTGAGGCGAGAAGCTCAAAAGAGAGCGCGCGAGCCATGTGCCCCCTCATAAAGACTGGGGAAAAGCTCGTAGCACTCAACAGCCAAGAGGGAGCCAGACCTAAAAACGGTCTTTACGGCCAGAAGGAAGTCCTGAGGCTGTGCCCAGGACAATGGGTGTGTCCCCTCGGGGAGGGCCACGGAAAACTCCAACGAGGAGAGTAAGGGCTCCTTCCTGGCACCCTTAGGGGATCGCTGTACAACTTCCACCACCACTGGTGTTTCGGGGGTCAGCAATCTCCAGTTACATGTTTGGTTGTTTCCTGCCGTGTTTCAGGACACCAGATATTTAACATTCCCCCCAGCAAACAAAGTGTCACTCCTTTCAGAGAATTTGGTAGCGTGGAAGCTACTGCCAAATAATCTCTCCTTGGGTCGTAAGGACTCCATAAGAGGGCTACAGGATACGGTTTGTGTATCATCCTTCGTGTTTCAACGGCGTGGTCTCCACTACTGTGAAACCAGAACAAGCGTATTCATTGACACAGGAAATGCAAGCTCTGCTGGACAAGGAGGTCGTAGAACATCTCCCCTCCTAGACAGAGAGTTGAGCTGCTATAGCCAATATTTTCTGGTTCCCAGAAATGATGGGGGGTTGCATCCAGTCTAGATCTTTGCAGGCGAAACCACTTTTTAAGAATGTACAAGTTCAAAGTGCTGAAGGTCTATGATTGTTTTTCTCAGATCCAGTCAGGGGATTGGTTATCAACAATGATCTCAAGGATGCATACTTTCATTTAGAAATTTTGCCACAACGCAGGAAGTTCCTGAGGTTTGCTTTTGGGGGTAAAGCTTACCAGTATCGGGTTCTTCCATTTGGCCTAGCCTTATCACCCCGCACATATGCAAAATGCATCGATGCAGCTTTAGCATCGGCGACTGGCTGATTTGGCCCAGTCTTAAGAGCATACATTTCGACATCGGGATGTCGGTCTCTCTCATCTTAACTATCTGGGATTGAGACTCAACGCCAAGGAAAGCGTTTTCTCTCTTGCCCAAGGGACAATGTATTTAGGGGTTAACAGGATTCTATCATAATGTGGGCACAGCTGTCTCCTACACGTATCGAATCCATTCTGAACACCCTGAAGGATTTCAGACTAGGCCAGAAAGTTACTGTACATTACTTTCAGAAAGTTCTAGGTCTCATGGCGACTGCATCCACGTGAAATCTTTGGACGTCTTGCACATGAGACCATTACAGTTGTGGCTCAGAGCCAGGGGATTTAATCTAAGGGCCAATCCCTAGAGGCATATAAGGGTTACGCGCTAGGGCCTCGTACCCTTTCTATGTGGTTCAGACCCCGGTTTTTGACTTTGGGTCCCAATCTAGGCACGTGTTGTCATCGCAAGATGCTAACAACAGACGCTTCCCTCACGGGCTGGGGTGCGGTCTTGGGTGACCGTCCAGCCCAAGGGACCTGGAGAGGTCATCTTCTCGATTGGCACATCAATTACTTCGGAAAGATGGCTGTATTTTGGGCCCTGAAATACATCCTTCAGCATGGGCTACCATGTCCTAGTGCGGGGGACAAGACTGTGGTTGTCACTTACATAGGTCGCCAGGGCAGACTTCATCCATGCCGCCGGAACAGGCTAGCACAGCAGGTTCTGCTTTGTATGTGGGACAAGTTGTAGTCCATCAAGGTGATTTACATTCTGGGACATGAATGTGGGAGCAGTTTCACTGTCCGAATTTTGGAGCATGCTGTTGCTGGCCTCGAGGACGCTGAGTGCAAGCACTGTAATCACTTTGATCGGAGTGCTCCACTCGAGGCTCGCTTTCTTTCAGGAAGGGACGATCCTCTGCGTCCTCGTTGCGATTGTGAGGCTCGCATGTTGAGCTGGCTGAGAGACGAGGGGCGTGCAAACCACCCTTCTCTCTCACGTTCTTCCCGATCGCTCTGCTCCCAGGAGTCCTGGCCAAGGTATGTCAACGAGGTATGTCAACCACTGACTGATAGCGTCCCATTGAACGACCAGAGTGTGGCTCTCAGATCTAATATCCCTCCTTGACGGCTCGCTGTGGGCGATTCCGGTCAGGAGCGTTCTTCTATCTCAGGCACAGGGGACAGTTTTCATCCCCAGCCTGAGTTCTGGAATCTTTCATCTCTGGCCCCTGAGGGGGACTGCAAAAGATGCTGGGTTTCCAGCAGATGTACTACAGACTATTCTGATTGTTAGGACTCCTTCCACTAGAAGTTATGCCCTCAGATGGTGCTTTTTCGAAAGTTGGTGTATGATACACCATGCAGACCCAGTTCACTGCCAGGTAGTTTCAGTGCTGGAGTTTCTGCAAGAGAAATTGTCCTCGGGCACACGTCCTGGTACTTTTAAAGTCTATGTGGCCGCCAGTTCTGATTGATGGTGTTTCTGTGGGAAAGCACCCTCTAGTTGCCCACTTCATTCATGGAGCTCAGCGGTTGAGGCCGCCCATTGGACTTGGCCTTAGTGCCCAAAGGTTCTGGTTGGGACCCCATTTTGAACCACTAGAGTCAGCGCCTGTCAGGTTTCTGACTCTAAAGATGGTTTTTCTCATGACTATTATTTCTCTGAGGAGAATTGGGGATTTGCAGGCTCTGTCAGTCTCGTCATCCTGCTTAGACTTTGCCCCTGAGCTGGTCAAGCTATTTTGCATCCTCACCCTATTATTTTCTGGTCATTCTTAAAGCTTTCTGACCTCTGTCGTTCATGACACCGGAGCAAGAAGGACTTCATTTACTGTGTCCAGTACATGCTCTTAAGATTTACATCCACCGCATTAGCCAGTGGCTTAAATCAGAGCAGCTTTTCATGTGCTATGGCTGCCACTAGACAAACAATGTCACATCGGGTGAGGGATGCTATTGCCCTAGCCTACGAGATGCGCGGTCAAGCTTCACCTCTAGGAGTTAGGGCCCATTCAACCAGGTGGGTTGCATCCTATGCTAAGGCTCTGGCAAGAGGTGTCCCCTTGCATCAAGTGTGTGGTGCGGCAGGCTGGTCCTCTCCGCACACATTTGTCAGATTCGATAGTTTGGATGTCCATGCTACTCTGGGCTCGCATGTCCTTGAGTCAACATCCTAGAGACATGTCTGAGACCTCTTCAATGTTTGTGCACACACACTACACAACCTTGGGGGGTCTGGACACTTCCAGTGCGGCGGCGTTGGTATTCTCGTTCCCATCAGCATTATTGAAACGCAGCATCAAGAGTAGCTTTTGATAGGGAACGTCTCGGGTTACTTGGCTGTAATCCTGTTCCCTGAAAAAGCGGGAACGAGATGCTGCGCCTCAATGCCACACTGTAGGCGTGCCTGGACGTCTCTTCAGACAAAGGTTTAACCTGAAGATGTGTACGTCTCACGCCTATTTATAACCTGCAGGTGTACGTGATCAATGACGTCACCCACCAAGGTTATTTAAGCCAATTCTTGGTGTGTTTGACACACGTGCTTCACAACCGGTCAAACAAAGAATGTTCTCATCAGCGTTATTGAAACGCAGCATCTCGTTCCCACTTTTTCAGGGAACAGGGTTACAGTCAAGTAACCCAAGACGATTTCTCTGTTGTGTGAATTTCTTTGAATTGTTATTCAGTGTTTCCTCTTTCTGTCATTCCAATTCATATTCTAAATAAACATCCTGTGGGTCATGGCCAATTCGATTCAAATTCAAGTTCATCAACTGCAAAAAATTATGAAACTCTGAATTGTGCCCAACTGAGGCATTTCACATTCTTAAAGGCACAGCAGCACAAAAAAAGCAGCCTGAGGTTCACAGAGAGGGTGGAAAATGGTCATGTAAAATTCAGTAACAACAATTTTGGTGCACAAAATGATATAAGTGGACCACAGGGAAAAATACAAAATGGTATTTTTTCAAAAAAAAAAAAAAAGGTACAACTTAAAGGAACCCTTTAAGTTTCACTGCCTTATTCATGTCTCACATGACCGAGTGAAACCGTGAAACAGTTTAAAGGACCGTACTGTGCTTTATTGTCGCTTTTAAATCATTTCTAAGTAAAAGGAGCATTCTCTGTGTGTCCTGCTGGGGAACTGTCTGCTCAAAGACTCAATGGGACCAGTGGCTCTCTGGCGAGATGCCAGGCAGCTCTGGCGGAGCTCTTCTAAATTAACATTCTCTCCGGCTGCTCCAGAGGGAGGACGGTCCAGGGCCTGGTGGTCTTTCCTCCTGAGGTGTGGAGCAAAGCAAGAGGAAAAACTCCACAGCCTGCGAATTACAGGCTTAACAAATCAGTCAAGATTGGCTTCTCTGAACCTCAGAAGAGGGGGAGACGGATATCAAGGCTGGGGGGATACTGCCATTATGAGCTGAGCATCTGTAGGCCAATCCTCCAGCTGCACATAGTTATCCCAGAATCCACACTGAGGTAATTATCTTTCCTCCCCTGTTGTTTGAAAGGGAAGAATACGCTTTGGAAAACTCCCAAGGCTTGGGTACATCTCCGGAACAGTCTGTCCGAGACGCATAAGATGTCTTTAAAAGGAAGAGGGGAAATAATTAGCCGCAGGTGAAAGATGCCCTTGAGCATAGCAAATCATTTGTTTTGTTTAGTGAGTTTTTTTCTGTCACGATTTACGGTGTCACAACAGTAGCCATTTTAATTAGCTTTTAACTGGCAATAAAACAGTTTACAGTTGTTTTTTGAGCTGTATCTGATGAGTTATGTTATGATATGCTGATATTTAAAACGAGATTAAACCATATGTACAAATGGCATGGCCTTAAATCACACCGAGACTGTTCTAGTTGAAACCCACGATGACCATGATATTTTAAATGCTGTACTGGCTAATGAATTCACTGTGGACCCTTTTCCTTTCTCAATGCCTTCCTGTATCTCATGTATCCATGGAAACAACACAGTCATTAGGAGTCATTCAGCATAACCTGTTTTTGGTCTGAATATTAAAAAAGCGGAAAATAATAACAGATAAAGCCAGCATTAGCAGTGCTTAGCTTTTAAAGTAATTGTGTTCACCTTTAGGCATAGCAAATGTGTCTTATTAACATAAATTGAATTGCCTTAAAAGACGTCTGTGGTATTAATGCTAAAGATCATTAATTGAGTGCATTTACAGCCATTAGGTGAAGAGATACACAGGAAACGGGGACCTGAAATGTTGATTTATAACAAGACAGAACATTTTGTCCACATGCATATCACACTGTTTGTTATTTTGTTTTTGTTTTCCACAGACAATATCTTTCTCCGTGTGTAGCCGAAGTCACTATTACTGGCTTTAGGACTGTCAGAAGTATTCCGAGCAATTACACATCAGCCGTGAGTTTACAGAGAACTGACCATCTTTTCATAGGAGGACTTCCTCTTCGGTTTCAACCTTATAAAGTAAGAGTTAATTATGTGTGAGGTTATTTTTAACGGGTCACATCCTGAATAAAAGGTCAGGATAAAAGGTTTACATATAACAGAAAACTACCATTCAAAAGTTTGGGGTCAGTAAGTTTTCACAATATTACAGTTACAGGACTTCAAAAATTTTAAGAATTTGACCCCAGTCTTTTGAAAAGTAGTGTGTGATACAATTAAAAAAAAAAAAAAAACTTTTGGGATCGATTTTTTTTTTTTTTTTGGTTTTGTTTTTGAAAAAAGTCTCTTATGCTTAGAAAAAAAAAAGTTGTTTAAAGTTAAAGTATTCATGCTGCCTTAAAATTTAAAGTATAATCAACTTGAATTGTAAAGTTGACTTAATAGGCATCTTGTATATTGGAATTATCTCTAGTTCAGTCCAAATAAGTCATTATAATGCTAAATTTTAAGTTATGATAGCTATCGCAATTTCTTTAGCTGTCATAATTATTTTTACTGTAAAATTCAATCTTGAAATTGAAGAAATAGTGTTAACACAGTATCTTTTAAACTGCAGAGACATTACACTTTGTTAATGACTGGAAAGTTTGTGGAAAAGCCACAGAAATTCATTGGTCAGCTGGGAATTCTGATTATAATGTGAAAACAAGGAAAGATTGTTGGTTTGCCTTTGTCATTTTACACAATGACCACTTACCGCAGAGACACCTCCAACTTAAATTGGATTAAAATGGACATGAATTTTCCTGTAATTTTCAGGTTACTAAAAACTGGTTCAGAGGGCTTCAAAGAACTGTCAAGGTCTACATATTGACAGTGATAAAGCTCTGGGAAACTAGTAGGCACACTTTTAATTTTCCTTCAGGCGGCTAGAAGCAGGTCACGGGCATTTGAGATACTGTTAGGAGAAGAAAAAGGAGAGGTTGAGATGTATTCATCTAGACAACAAAGATTGGATCCATATGTTTTTTCACTTTTCACAGAACTGCTAATGAAATAGAGGTTTCTGTCATATGTGAAGAATCTTTATTGCCTTTAAAAACATTCAGTAGCATTTGTTGCATTTATAAATGTATGTTTATAAAGGGAAAAGTCTTTGTTTGTTTGTTTGTTTGTAAAAAAAAATGTTTGTGTATCAATTTTAAATGGATAGTTCTTTCAATATTTACTCACTCATGTCATTCCAGACTTGTATGCTATTAAATGATTTATGTAAGACGAAAGGTGACATTTTTGAAGAGTCATTATGCAGCTCTTGCCATACAACAGCAGCTTACATTAACCAAGGTGTGCTCAAAAGCAAAAGTGAAAATTGATTCTGTGAATAACTAAAATGTAAGTATTTTCATATCATAAAGCTGTTGCATTGTGTCAAGACTTACAGTAGAATGTAGTTCACAAGTCTCGTGAACTAATTTTGTTGATGTGTGTTTTGTCCTTGAGAGCCTTTGGTCACTATGAACTGTTGTATGGAAAGATTTCTATAACAATTCTTTAACATATCTACTTTTATGTTCCAAGGAGAAATAAAACATGTTTTTTTGAAAGACACGAGAGTGAGTAAATAATGACAATTTTCATTTTTGGGTGAACTATGCCTTAAAATGCAACCTCTTTGTTGTATGGCACTTTCTTTTCTCAAAATAGCTGCTTTGTAGCCATTTTTCATTTTCACCCTTAAGCCTGAGATGTTTTTCTGTTTTCCTCTGAAGAAACTGCTTGAGACTTTGTTGTTGTTCTGTGTTCCCTCAGGAAGCTGAGCCTTTCCACAATTACACCGGCTGCATTGAAATAATCGAAATTAATAAGCTCAGAAGATTCCGTGTGGACCATGCCATTGCCAGGAACAATGTTGACAACTGCAGGTAATTCAACATGATTTTCCATCAGGAATCAATACAATTTTTGGGCAGTGTTTAGAAGTCTAAATTCATTTTAAATGATTCATATTAGTGAATCAGATTGTTCAAAAATAAATTCTTCTCTGATTTGTCACTGTAGAAATTCCAGTACAGCATTTGTACATCAGCATATTAAAATCATTTCTAAAGGATCATGTGACTCTGAAGAGTAATGGCTGCTGAAAATTCATTTTAAAATAAATTAAAATAGAAAATGCTGTTTTGAATTGTAGCAATATTTAACAATATTACTGTTTTACTGTATTTGTGACCAAATAGCTGCAAAAACATTGAAAAAATTCTTCCCAATACCAAATTTTCAAACAAGAAAAAAAAATAAATCAACTTAAAAAGAAAGTGTTCATGCTGCCTTAAAATTTTATCGAAGTGTTCATGCTGCCTTAAAATAAATGAAATATAACTTTTTTTTGTGTGTGTGTGTTTAATGCAAAGTCTTTAATGTTGCCTTAATTCATTTTGAATGTTTTTAAAATTCATAAATGTTACCTCAGATATTTGAATTATCTTAAAGTGCCCCTATTATGGATTTTTGAAAATTACCTTTCATGCAGTGTGTAACACAGCTCTAAGTGAATGAAAATATCCTGCAAAGTTTTAAATCTGAAAGTGCACCGTGTATAAAGTTATTGTCTCTCAAAAGAAATAGTCAACTCTGAATCATTGAAACAAGTCGTTTTTAAAACGAGTCCCAAGCCATTTCATGGTGACGTCAAAATTAGCATATTGCCCGCCCACTTGTTGGTCTTTTCGAGTTGGTTTGAATGAAAATGCAAATTCATTCTTTTCCACTAAGTGCCGCTTCTGGAGCGTTAAAAGCTCACAAACACTACTTTTCATAGAGAAATATTAAACTTTGCAGTTCATCACTTTTCATACTCGTTTACGTTTTCATACTCTGTTACAGTACATAGATGTTTTAGGACACATCATAAAAATAAATAAAATGTGAATCAAGATTCATTCTTTCGAAAAAAAAGTCTCATTGTCACTGAGCCAGAGAAATACTGCTATGATTAAATGAAAAACTATATATCTGTTAGTTCTGAATTTGAAAATATATATATTAAGATTTTGCCCCTTGAAGTAACTGCTATAGGTTTCTTTTTTCATAATAGCCTACAGTTTAGTTAAATACTGAAAAATAGTAAAGCTACATTTTTCACTCCACAATGTTTCTTCCATAAAAAGCTGAATTTTTCCTTCTTGCCTTGTGGCTCTTGGATGTGCTGTTTGCCACTCTTGTCAGCTGTCTCTCAAGCACAAAATCTATAATTTAGCATGTCACTTGAGTGCACAGGTGCTGTACGTTCATGCTGTGTGCAAATTGCTCATCAAGAGTGAGATTCTGGGGATGTTTAAGTGTTTGGCTTCACACATTGTGTATTATTGTTCCAAAGAAAATGCAAGCACTCATTTTAGCTCTTTGGCTATTTCTCTAAAAAGACCAGTTTTACAAAGCAGCAGGAAATGAGTCTTGAACAGAACCTGAAATTGGTAACCACACAGAGTAGTTAATATTTAAATGAGGTAGATTTCCACTCTCTCTATATTATCACACTTTATTATTTATTCTGTCTGGAATTGCAGTGGGCTGGAGAGATGGGCTTTCCAAATTAATATGACAATTTGTGGCATCTTACATGGTATAGTCTCACATGATTTGAAAGGAAATCATTTTGAATGATATATTGTAGTTGTTCTGCAAGCTGATTTCATATTTACTAATTGGAGTAGTGATTGATATGTAGGCATAACTGTGTGTTTTGAAAGCTTCTTACTCTATCATGCCTTATTTGTTTAGTTATGATAATTAGGGAAGTTTCACATGATAAAGTGCATTATATTGCTTGTCCAGTCATAAATCATGGGGTAAGATGAGTCAGAGAAACTGGCCAATATATTTTTCTGGACTCATTGTGATGAATGTTGACATAAATTTCACATTGTCGTGATTTACTCACACTCATGTTGTTCTGAACCCATAGCCATTCTTCCGTCCATCTGACACAAAACGAGATGTTTTGCAGAATCTTGGACCTGCTCTTTCTCATAAAATAACAGCATGTAGTCATATAGATGTCTGAATTGATTTTCAGAATTTAGGTCATTGTAGCCAAACTGATGCACATCCATTTTGTGTTGAACAGGATAATTAATATAGATTTTTAATGTGCATGTGAGTATGGTTTTAATTTTACAAATGGAGCTTGTCTTGTCTTTGTAATTATAAGATTAAGGATTGTGGAGGAGGTTGCTCTATATATCCTTTGCCCCTCTCATTAAAACTAGGGGGGGAATTCACTAAGAATGAATGTCACCCACTGATAGCGCTGCTTATTTGCATGCGCAGTCTGCTTTGTTTTAACGCACGATTCACTAAAAGAAATATGTAAATCAGGTAAATGTCCACAAACTTCTCTCAATCTGCAATTCCTCATCTTGTGGGTCATTTCTGAGTGTGGAGGAAACACTAATGTCTGTCCAGCCGTCCATCAACAAGATTTATCTTGACAAAACTTTGCTTTTATAGTTACAAATTTTTATTCTGCATCCTTACATTCAAATTTGAACTGCAATTTTGTATCCTCTTTGCTCCCTCAAATTAAAATCAGGAATTGATTTGAATTGATCAATTAAATTATGAATGCCACACAACCCACAAACATCTCTTTTAGATGACATTTCATTTACCGCTAGCTTTTTTTACAGTAAATGGATGTGATTAGGCTCAGATATCACTGAGTTTCATGAATAAGTGCATAATTGTGAATAATTTGCCTGGTTAAACTGGATTGCTCGTGGTTAGTGAATTAAACACATGTTTTTGTGCTCTGAAATAATTATAAGCGATTACTGATTAGTAAATATGCCCCGTGGTAATGTATTTCAGCGTTTAATCCTCACCTTTTCATTTGCTCGCATGCAGGTCTCCCTGGCATCATGACCCACCAGCAAACTCCACAGACGCCCCTCCTCAGTTCATCACAGTGGAAACCCCTCCTGACGAGCGTATTCCACCCACCCAGCCTTCACCTGTCTGCCCGCAGGGGCTCTGTCTCAACGGCGGATCCTGTCGGCCCATCTCTCTGCCCAGCGGAGCTTCGTCTTTCTTCTGTGACTGTCCTCTGCACTTCACGGGACGCCTGTGTGAACAAGGTGAGACCTCCAGTTCTCTTCCACATCACAGCTGAAAACCTCCCTACTGAATTACTGAGCTACTAAATTAGCCTGATCCCTTAATTTAACTAATGAGTAGTCAAGTATGGTATGGAGCTTTAAAACAAAACATTTCGGGTTGATATCGTAGTAGCTCACCTCCAAAAGCATGCAATGATCTCCCACCAAAATTTTGACTACAGAAGGAAAATGGAATCCTTGCCCTGTTGTTGGACCCGGGATCACTTTAAATAATTCGTGATGTGATTAAAGTAAAGTCCATATAAGCAAGTTGTAATGTCAGAAATCCCTCTGTCTGCTCACTTCTTGAGTCCTGCTACAAATGAGATGGTGACCCTGTCACCTGTGTTCTTCAGATTCATTTTACCTCCTCTGCCTCATGCCAGGATAAGACATGAATGATATTAAATTCTGGTGAGTGGAAAGTCTTTTCCACAGTGAACCCA
This sequence comes from Spinibarbus caldwelli, assembly GCA_039654775.1. Taxonomy (NCBI): domain Eukaryota; kingdom Metazoa; phylum Chordata; class Actinopteri; order Cypriniformes; family Cyprinidae; genus Spinibarbus; species Spinibarbus caldwelli. Next base: position 8,884,873 of record CM077243.1, read on the forward strand.
ATTGATATTGACTGACACTCTCTGTACAGTACTGAACTGCCATGGCAGAATATTTCACACTTTAACAATTTACTCAACTCTGAACTGACAACGGCCTTTCCTTTTATCCAAACCACCACCTTGTCTGGGAAAACAGAATTTTTATGCACTTCCAGCAGTGGAGTATTCACTGTAATGTGCTCCTCCATAGTGCTAATTGCTTTTTTATTGTATTTTGCTCCAGCTTCTGCTGACTCACAATGCTTTGCCCTGTATCAATAAACCAATGCTCAGGTAAAGAGCTAATTTGCTGAGCTACAAGTTCATCTGTCTCTATTGACGTAACATTTATATGCTCTGGCGGTGAGATGCCTGGCTTCAAATTAATTAAAAATTATTTATTCTTCTCTCGGGTTTCTATTTTTGTGCAGTACCAGACATTGATTGATGTGTTTGTGAGCAGATCAGTTCAGTTTCTGTATGAAAAGAAAAAAGACCTTTTCAGATGGAGCTGTCAGTATTTTCACATTTGTTTACTACTGATTATGGAAAAATACTTGGCATTTCTTATGAATATAGTACAAAATTACTTTTTAAAAAGGCTTTAGAGGTGCAAAAGTTTTACTGTCAGAACTATTATCTAACATAAAAGTGGGCTAGCATGAAAAATAGCTAGTTTTGCATTCATTAAGTGGTTTTATAAGTAGGTCACATGAGTATATCCTATAAGCCGGGCTCACACTGTGTCATTTTTTAAAAGTCCTTTAGGATTGTACTTGTCAGACTGTACGAACATGATGATGATGTCACACTATGGGATCTCAGTTGTCATTAATGTCAGACTGTACAACGTTAAAAACGGGTGCGCGCAAGAAAACTTGTCCGGAGTTTTACATTATCAACCCATACACATCCAGTGACTGCGAACTGCATTGCACGCGGGACCGAAATGTTGGCTATCATGAAAAGTATATGAACGGCGGCAATATTTAAGAAGAATACAGTGTATGCAGCTCTACACACCCACATGAAAACAGCGGCGCAACCAGTGTTTATATAGAAAAGGCAACATATCAGATTAATTTTGTGAGCGGAGGACGAGAGCGCTGGAGTTTATGGCTGATAGAATAATTCTCTAGCATTATTTCTGCTCATAGCTTGTCTTGAAAAACGGAGACAGTTTGACTTCATCGTAGGGGTAGTCACACTGCAGGACTCTGCGCCAAATCTTCTGACACTGCCAGAACTTCGTCGGAGGTGAAATCCATTAATTGGCTGTTGGTGAACATGTCAAACCAGCGATCAAAGACTACAGATTTTAGCCTAGGATTATAGGAATCATTTAGGATTTTCAAAATTTGTCCCAGACGACCAAATCGTGGCCAAAATCGCACAGTGTCCAACAATTGAAAAAAAAAAAAAATTCCATAATTTGTTAAATTCATTTTTAAAAGATTTTTTTTTTACACTTTATTATGATTTTTATTTACTAATAATATAATATTATAAAATATTATAACATATATTTATTTTAATTTATAATACAAATTATAAAAATAATAATTTAATAACAATAATATAAAATATATAAAAATAATTTAATATTATTTTATTATATATTTTATTAATTTTTTTGCTTTCATAAAATTGTGCCTATTCAATTTGGGGTTTTTTATGTTTTATTTATTTTATTTAATTTTTTTTTTTTTTTTTTTTTTTTTTGCAAGAAACACATATTAGGGTTTTTTGTGCCCAAATTCGGTGACAGAGCCCAAGTTTGGCCTCATGAATTGCAAATCTGGAGGAAAAAAAAGAATACAAAACTACATATATGAAAACGTATATAAAATTAATGTATATCATAAAAAGTTATATATATATCATATAAAATTTAGTTTCAACATTTATGGAGGTTAAGCACCTCCTTTACTGACCATTTGTTGAAAATGAAGTTTAAAAAAAAAAAAAAAAGCTTCTGTTTCTCTTTTTAGGCTCTGCATAGAAAGTTGCACTTGAAATTTGACCATAGAGATAACCATATTATACAAACAAGCACATATCTGAAGGCATCTTTGCATTTATTTCATTGACAGTGAGAACTTAAGGTATAGTAACATTACATGTTAGTGAATTCAGTGCAACTGCTTTTGGAAAAATTTATGAAAATGTTTTTCTGTAAACAACAACGGGGCCAGTGACAAATTGTAATTCTGTTGGAAAGCAGTTTTCGAGTTCTTCCTCTTCATTGTGAATGCTGGTTCCTAAGTACATTTGACAGCAGTTGAAAGAAGCTTTCTCCTTTTTTCTCATTTCTGTTATTTATTTATTTTTTTCCCAGGCATGCACAGCAGAGCTTTTAGTTTCAATGGTGTATTTTTTGCTTTGCTTTTTTTTTTTTACTTTTGACCATGTCAGCCTTATATGGGTATCAAATGGTTGTTCAAAGTTGGTAAGACAGATCAAGAACTTGGGGGAAAAACAGCAACAACAGGCTTCGTGGTGAATCATTAGGAGAAATTAAAAGAATAGCGTAGCAACAGTAATAGTGGTTAAATAATATTTCTAAAGCATGATTAAAATCATGACTAGGGTAGAATAAATAAATAAAATTAGTTGCATCTTCAAAATAAATTATTTAAATTACCTGTGTTTATTGTGGTCTGTTATTGTGGTCAACTTGTCATGACTATTGTTCACTTTTTTATTGTTTCTGGTAATATAACCTGCATAATAGAAAACAAACATAGGACACCATATTCTTAATGTTCCAAGATTAAAAAAAAAAAAAATGTGGAAAATGGTCTTTTATAACCTCTAAAATCTTATAAGATCATAGGTTAGAAAGAGGCTTCACCATCAGCTCTAGATAAACTGACCTTCTTGTCACTATAATTTAGTCTTCTCATAATTACTCTGTTCGTTGACCAGCTAGCATCAGCAAACATGTCACAGCAAAACAGCAGGAAAACATCCTGAGGGTGAAGGGGTGAGGAAGATGAGAGGGTGTCTGTGACTTCATAATGGAAAGGGAGCGATAGGGTCACACTGAATCTCTTCAATGTCACATTTGCTGCACTCAGAGATGATATACCAGTCTGGAAACAGCAACTAACTCATTGAATTAAACATGAAATTTTGAAGTAGAAAGACTGAAAAAATATTTTTTTGTAAAGTGTGGTACAGATATACAGGATAACCTCACAGGACTCAAGATGGTCTCAGACATGGAAGTGCATCATTAAAGCCTCTTTCTGCTGTACATTAATTGCAGAAAGACAGAAAGGAGTTATGTGGGTATTTTTATGTGATTTTTGTTTTTCTGTGATGTCTCCCTGGTGGGACTTTTACAGCTTGAGAGTGAAGTGAGCGTGTTAAATCAGCTGCAGTGTTTCCTTGCTGTTCATATTGGAAATTGGTGTTGGGTGGATGAGGAGCTTTTTTTATGTTTTCTCATTGCAAAAGCATCTAGCTGCATTAATGTAATCATTGTGACATATTATTATAATTGAATTTTTTTATATTTTGATATGCTTTAATATTTAATTAATTCCTGTGATGGCAAAGCTTAATTTTCAGCAGCCATTATTCCATTATTCTCATGATCCTTAAAAAATAATAGTTGAAACAATTGTGGTGCTTATTTACTTTATTTGTTTGTTTGTTTATTTAGTTTGATGCTTTTTCATTAAGAACAGCATTTATTTGAAATAAATCTTAGTTTATTCCTCTGATGGCAAAGCTTAATTTTCAGCAAATCATTGTTGAAAATAATTTGCTTGTTTGTTTTGATACTTTTTTTCTAGATTCTGAATGATGAATGTAAGTTGAAAAGAATAGCATTAATTTGACAAAAAAATTGTAACATTATAACGTTTTACTGTCACTTTTGATTAATTTAATGCATCTTTAAATAAACGCAATATGCATTTCTTTTTTTTCTTTTTAAATCATATTGACCTCAAATTTTTGAACATATGTTATGAAGAAATATGAAATAACAATAAATAATAGTATAAATTAACATTAACATAGATTAATAAATGTTTAAACAAATAAAAGAACTTATGATACCTAGTGCATAAACTAATGTTAACAAACTGAACCTTACTGTAAAGTGTTTCCAGTTTATGCAAATGCTGTACATGCAGTCCTACATTACAGTCAAAAATATGGGGAGCAAAATACAATACCCACACATATACAAGTGAAATTTGAATAGTCAAAAAAATGTGATGTCAGCAATGTACCTAATGACAAGTTGTCATCAAGATGAAATGACTTTATTTGCCTCTCAGCATTTTTCACAGCTTGGTCAGATCGTGCCCTCCTTTGGGAGCTACGGATGCACATGTACCTTACACCTCAAGAGTAATAATACAGACAGGGTTTGGTGTCAGGGCATTAGTATATATACAAGATGGTTTCCTTCGTATAAAACTGCTCAGCTTGCTTTCTGACTTATTTTAAGGCATAATCTTGACACACGAGTCCCTAAAGGAGAAAAGAGCTCTGCACTGTGCATTTGGTGCACCCTGTATTTCAGAGAGCATTTACAGCTGTCCGTCAGTTTGTCCATTTACCTCTTTCTTGATCAGGCTTTTTGCAGCGACTGCTTTATTTATTCAGGCATTTATTGATGAAACGAACTGTCCACGATGAGTCTACAGTCCTATAAAAAGCAGGAAGACAACCGGTGACCTCTCTCAATAACTCACTCAGCACTTCCGTGCTCTTATGCCCTTTTCTCGGCACCTCCGCCATTTATTCTCAAAGTGCTAATTTGCAGATAATTAAGTAATCCACTGAAATGTTATTTGTCCCTCTGGGCACTTTGCAAAGCAAGGGGGTTGCTATATTCAGGGCTGACTCATTTGTAGTTCCCTCATGGGAAATATCACATAATCAAGCAGACACTGTATCAAATAATTCCTCTGAGTTTACAAGTAAAGTTGTGCAGATTTTTTTTCAATGACCACACATACATGTACACTAAAAAATTGGTATAGAAACAATTTACATTTAGAAACTGCTTCTAAATTGGATTGAACACATTGAATTAAGTCAAGTCAAGCCAACTTTATTTATATAGAGCTCTATGCAATAGATATTGTTTCAAAGCAGCTTTGCAGGATTAAATAGAATGTAACAGAATCAATCATTCAAGCTTCATCAAATATGAGACCAATCCAAATAACAAGACAATAGTGTAGTTATTTAGCTTCAGTCAGTTCAGTGTTGATTCAGTTTGGTTCAATAATTTAGCAATTTAGCAATAAGCAGCTTTACAGAAGACAATTGTGTCATCATTCAGCTCCAGTCAGTTCAGTTTTGATTCGGTTCAGCTTAGTACGTGTCAAAATTGCAAGATTTGTCAATTATGAACAAATTTGATTCAGCTATAGCAGCTCTACAGAAGACAATAGTATCATTATTCAGCACAATTCAGTTCAAGTTTTGTTCAAATTAGGTTCAGTTGTAAAGCAGCTGTGGAGAGACAATAGTGTTGTTATTCAGCTTAAATTCAGGTCAGTAACAGTGATGCTGTTGCAGATTCGTCAATTATGAACAAACTTGATTCAGGTAAAATTCAGTTCAGCTGTAAAGCAGCCCTAAAAAACAATAATGTCATTATTCAGCTCAAGTCAGTTCAGTGTTGATTCAGTTCAGTTCAATAACTGTCCAAAGTTCATCAATTATGAAATAAGTTCAATTTAGCAATAAGCAGTTCAACTGAAGACAGTAGTGTTGTTATTTATCTTGAGTAAGTTCAGTGTAGATTCAATTTATATCAGTAGCAGTGTTGATGTTGCAAAATTCAATTATGCACAAATTTGATTAATCTAGAAAGCAGCTCTACAAAAGTGTCTTTATGTATTATCAGTTCACGTTTTATTCTCATCTGATATTGTCAGTGCCATTAAATCGATAATTTTACTGAAAATTATAGTCTTTTGAACCCCACCTAAGCAAGCCAAAGACGACAGTGGCAGGAACGTGAATAATTAAACATGAAATCTTCAAGTTGAAAGACTGAAATAGTTTTTTCTTGTAAAACATACATAATCTTTGATTTATTTACAACTTCAAAAAATAATTCTTTACAGTGTATGCAAATCAGTTAGTCTTTGTCACCGCTTATAGCATAGTATCTACTGTTTGCTGCATCTGTAATGCCCAAGAAAAAGGCACAGTCACCTCTTTCAGCCAGTCGTTTGCTTTTCTTTCCCTTCGTCTATCCATCAAGACAGTATCTGTGCTTATCTCACGGTTCATCAGCCTCGTAAAACTCCCCCTTAAACAGCAGCCCTGAGAGTGTGCACTATTTTCTGCTGAGTTAGAGGAATCGGGAAGCCGTTTGAAAGGCTCCTTCGCTCTGACTGCAGTCCAATCTGCGTGGAGCGCTGGGAATCGCTCGATTTGCTTGGCCGCTTTCTGAGCCTCAAACTCTGTTCGGTGTTGGCGGCCCTTCTGGGTGCCGGAGAGGGTGGAGTCTGAGGGCTGTTTACTTGCTGACAAAGTTTTTCGATGAGAATTATTATAACAAGCCTAGGGATTTGACAGAGGAGCCTCTCTTCCTTTAGTCTGAGTCAAATTAGGCTTTGCCGCTTGGCACGACGATTATTGTCACTGCTGGTGCTTGATGCGAGGAGCGGAAGAGTAATATTCTCTAGGGCAACAGGCAAGATTCATCTTGGTACACAAGTGTGACAGATTCTTCTGGTTCTACTAAACAGATTTACCGTCCGTCCACAAAATCTGATTTTAGACACGTTTCTGAAGTGAAAATGGCAAATTCTACTACAGTATTGTGTTGTGTAGATATGGTGCATTTATCATTACTCATATTTACACAAGATAGAAGATAAAAGTTGTTGTCACATAAATGCAGATCCAAAAGGTCAAAAGGGTCATCAAAGACTCATTAATTTTTCACAGGACGTTTGGGAGGATATTCTGCCTCTCACTGTCATTATTTTCAGGATGGATGGTTTGCAGTCAAGCTTCTGCCTAACCAGCATCTGTAACGAGCAGCTAGACACAATGTTAGATCCAAACACTTTATCACACTGATCATAATGGATCATTATCAGCGCTGCACCAACGTATCTAAACTCACTAGTTCAAAATTATGCACCCTCCAGAAGCTTGCGCTCTGCAAGTGAACAACGTCTTGTGGTGCCATCCCAAAGAGGTACCAAATCTCTCTCGCGGACCTTTTCCTGGACTGTGCCCAGCTGGTGGAATGACCTCCCTATCTCAGTTCGAACATCTGAGACTTTAACCATTTTCAAAAATCATCTAAAGACACATCTTTTTCGCCAGCACCTGACCAACTAATATTAACACTTTCCTATTCTATTTATTAAAGAAAAAAAAAAAAACTAGCTACATGTACTGTGCTAGACTAACTGAGACTTGTCATGGCACTTGTATACTGCTGCACTCTCGATGGTCTGATTGCTTCTATTGTTCTCATTTGTACGTCGATTTGGATAAAAGCGTCTGCTAAATGTTTAAATGTAATGTAAATGTAAATTATCTGAAGCTCTGCATCTGCAATGACAACCAGACCAGACCACATATAGGGAGCAGAGAAAAATAATCTGATTTAATATGTCTATGGGCTGTAAATCCTTCACATATTATAGAACAAGGGGTTTTCAAACCGGGGTCTGGGGAATATTAATATTGATATATTGAATAAATAAAAGCATGTTACATAATTTGACATTTTTAATTTTGCTTTTTAAACAGATATAATGTTCAGATATAATGAGATTAATCCCAAATTATTTTATTCTGTTGATAGATGAGAAACAAAAACGATATAGTGTGAACCGTCCAGATAATATTTTACACAAATTTATAATATTTTTTTTTTAACATTCTTATGTAAAATCTTTATACATGGACATATTGTATGATTACGACATTTTAATTTGTAAATAGTGTTGTAAATGGAAAACTTGGCAAATTGAAATGGTAAAAAAAATCTAATTCAAATTAAATTTATCTAAATTTATCTCAAATTAATTATTGATATATTGAATAAATAATTACTGAATCTGACATTTTTACAGTTTCTAAAAATAGGTCATAAATAGATAATAAATAATAGAAAATAGATATTGTTTTACAATTTTTAGATAATATTTTACACACTGTGAATAATGAAGATAAGAAGTCTTATGCATGGAAGTACTGTATGTAAGTTTTTGTTTTAATGCATAAATAAAATTGTTTAAAAAATATAATAATGTATAATTTAATTTAATATTATATATTTGTAATAATAATAATGTATGAAATAGTGTTGTAAATGAAAAATTGTACAAAAATTTACAAACAAAATGGGAAGTTACATAATTGACCTATTTAAAAAATGTGCTTATTTTCAGAAGGCTTTTTGGAAATCATACGATTTTTTTCTTCTTTTTTTCAGTTTTATACCTATAACATAACTCTACTACTGGAATGTTGAACTATTCTCCAAAATGACAGCTTAAAAATATATCGGCTTTAAAATGTCTCTACTAGTGTTAAAACCAAAACTGGTCCCTTGTGGTGGTTAGTTAGATGTATTTTAGTATGTCATTGCAGAAGTCATGTACAGTAAATTGCCTTTCCTGGCCTCCCTGAGAACTGCATCCTGCCTCTTGCTGAATCAACCTTAATGTGTGGTATATAGACCGCTGTTGGAGCAACACTCTGACACACGTTCACTGCGGATGGGCCACGTTGAAGTCTTGTCACATATCCCTTGACAGTGTCGTGCTGCATACATTGCCTTCTGTGTTAAAGCTAACAGATCATTACCGCTGCAGAGAGGTCCTGACCATAGCACACAACACCCACCTTCCTCTTCCCCTAAAGTCACTGTCGTCTGTCACCCTGTGGGAGATAACATTGCTCCAGAACACGTCCTGACAGGATCCTCCTGCCTTTGCATGTGGGCTACTTATCAGAGTCTGGCAGACGTTACTGCTCTTGACTGTGCATTCAGCTTGGAGGTTATACTAGTAAACGGTCAAAAGTCATAATGTTGCTAGTCAAATAAACTATAGCTTATGCATTTTAGTATTTGATGACTAAAAATCAGATGACTAAAGAATGTGAATGCTATACATTGTCTAAAACCAATTTGTTATATATATATATATATATATATATATATATATATATATATATATCTGCATCAAAAATACAGGAAAAGAGTAATAGTGTGAAATATTATTGTGATTTAAAATGTTTTCTATTTTATTATTTTTCAGTTTTTTATTTTTATTTTTATTTATTTATTTATTTTTTTGAACAATTATTTTGGTTTCAGTTCCAAATACCTCATAAATCATTGTAATATTCTGATTTGGTGCTTAATTTTAGCAATAAATATTGCTGCTCAGTTATTAATTGTAATTCTTACTATTAATGTAGAAAACAGCTTTTACTGCTGAAGTTTTGTGAAAAAAAAACATTTAACTTTATATTAAAAATTTATATAAAAACTTTATATTGAATATTTATTTTGATCAATAGATAGTTCAAAAGAACATCATATATTTGAAACAGAAATCTTTTGTAACATCAAAAATATCTTTTTTGTCACTTTTGATCAATTTAATGAAAAATTGAAATGCATTGAATAAAAGCATTTTTTTAATATAAAATCTTACGCGCAAAAACAAGCAGTTTTCATTATTGGTAATAAGAACTGTTTCTTTAGCAGCAAATCAGCATAGAATGATTTCTGAAGGATCATGTAATACTGAAGACTGGAGGAATGATGCTGAAAATTCAGGTTTGCATCACAGGAATAAATTATATTTAAATATATTCATATCAAAAACAGTTTTTTAATTGTTTTACTATTTTACAATACTTCTGTTATTACTTATTTTGATCAAATAAATTCTTTCTAAAGCATTGAAAAAAACAAAAACGTAATTATTCCAAACTTTTGACATATGCATACAGTATGTAGACTTGCACTTCTAAAAAATGTATTTGTCATACTACCTGCATTTAAAATCCCTATCTTTTAAGGAGAAAACTGTGCAAAGGATGGATGTTTACTTGATTTGTGAACTTTACCTTTTACCTACAGAATTACTGTTATTTTTCTTTTCTTTTTCAGATGCAACCATCTTTTTCCCTCGATTTGATGGTACCTCTTTCTTGGAGTTGCCGTCTCTGACATCCCTGTTTCAGTCAGACACTCACTTTACGAGCCATTCCTCTGAGGACAGGAAGACCATGTATTTGACGATGAAGAGCAAGACACCTCATGGAACTATTCTCTACTGTGAGTATCTGAGAGCCACTGGAGAATACAGCTCTTAAAAGACCCCATGAAATCAAAATTGGAGTATTGTGGCTTTTAGTGCTTGTCTGGAACAGTAGCTTTGAGCTCATCCATATGCTAAAATGAATTTTTAGGATGTACACATTTAAAAATGACTTTCTCTTCTGGGAAACCAACCAAAATATAGATGACTCACCTTGCACACAGGGGCGCATACTAATTTTTGTCTATTAAAATGCAGCCCTCTCCTCCTAAAACCATCTGCGTACAACCGAGAGGTTGAGGGTTTGGCTGGTTAACATAGCCCAGTTAAGCCCTGCAGCTGTAAATATACTATTATGGAGCAAAAAGTACCTTTTATTATTAATGGCCATTCAAATGTTTAGTATTCTTACAAAATATAATTTTTTTGAGCATGTAAATCACAAATATTTAATCATATACTACACAACTGTTCAAAAGATGCTTGTTATTTATGTTTTTTAAAGTCTCCTCACCAAGGCTGCAATTATTTGATCAAAAATACTGTAAATATTGTGAAAATAACTGTTTTCTATTTTAATATATGGTACATGTAATTTATTTCTCTGATGACAAAGCTAAATTTTCAGCATCATTACTCTAGTCTTCAATGTCAAATGATCCTTCAGGAATCATTCTAATACGCTGGTTTGATGCTTAAGAAAAAAATCTTATTATTATTATAAATGAAAAAAGCAATTGCGCTGATTACTATTTTGTGGAAAAGAGACCAGCATTTATTAGATTTTTTGTTGTTGTTGTTGTAGCATTATACAAGTTTTTACATTTCACTTTACTGACACAGTTTGATGCATCCTTGCTGTGATTAAAAAAAAATTATGTAATGCTTTTTCTTTATATTCTTGCAGATGAGATGCGTCTATTTTTTAGGCTTTCTTTTTCATTTTGCTCCAGAAATATATCAAATACAGTTTACCATGGAAACCTCATTAGGTCTTCAAACATTTCTAGCTGAAAACTTGCACACAGACTTCATTAGCTGTGCTAATTTCAAACCAGTGACATATTCGTCATAAATTATATGTTTCTATGGCTACCTACTTGCTGCTCGCTCCAAGATTAGGGTGAACAGCTGTATATAAATACACATAGCGTGTGTAAGAATAATATTGTGTGTTTGACTATATCATGAACACGACGTTCATGATATAGTCGCTGTTCGCTCCTCACGTGTCTATTGAATAGCCATCACATCCAAACGATGTGGAAAGTTTGATTCGATAACACACTCTATCAGTGTATGTTCATGAATAATTGGCTTCGCAGCATTGCTGGCTGCGGATTACACACACTGAGTTATGAGACTGTGAATATAACTGTAAGCCTCAGCGCTAAATTAAAACACCGGACCGTCGACTGTACCTCTTTATCCAGTAATGAAGTCCTCTCTCAGGACATGTTAATGACATAGCAAATGTCTCTAGGTGAAATCAATCACACCAGCATATGTGCTGTGGGCTGAATTTAAAGTTATGATGGCTGATCCCATTAGCTAATTGGCAAACCCTGCTGGATGATGCTCTTCAATTATTTTGTCCTAAACAAATATGGTCCCTTGGCTGAGCTGAACTCCAAATGAATGAGTATTTGGGGATTTTTACCTGTAAATGAGTGAATTAGATTTACATTAATTATAATGTATTAAAATTTTAAGTAGAATCGTTATTGGAAAACAGGAATATATTATAAATGGTCCGTTTGTTCTATTAAATGTCGCCTTGCTGACAAATCTCTGTTGTGCTTTAGAGTTCAGGTTTTTTAATCAACTGATTGACATAATAATTGGCTATACATATTAACCATATGTCCAGCAGCACTCAATCTGGTACCTTGTAAACACAAATTTGTTTCCAGACGGACTGATTAAAAATCCTGCGCGCCCTTACTTCACCAAGTCAATAAAGTAAGTAAGGATAAAGTAAGTCAATGAGATTAGAGCTTGTAAGACCGAGAGTGACGTTTTTTCTGAGCAGCAGAAATCAAACCAAAAATACTTTAGCAGAACATGTGACAAGGCTACACCCCAGGCAAATATATTGTGGGCCCCACCCACAATTTATAATACATACTATAATTCTGTAATATTAATTAATTAGATTAAACAGTAACTTAATTTATTACATTTTCAAATATGATTAGTAACATACTGTATTTATTTTTCTGTGGCTGTTGAATTTTGATCAATTTCAGTTTTATCCAAGTAATTTCAATTCTTACACTGGGGTCAAAAAGTCTGAGACAATTAGTAAAAATGCTTTTAGTTAATACAAAATTTTAATAGAATTGCAGTATAATATAATATTACATTTAGTCATTTAAATTTACATTTACATATTGTCACTATTTGAGTGTGAAGTGCTTTATCAATCATTGTTTTACTGTCACATTTGCAGTCAACATTGTTCAAACGTTTCAAGCTTATTACAGATGACTAAAATGCAGTCCATATGACATCAGTAGCAGTGGACTTGGCAATCACCTGACATTTAAATAACCTGATAGGGAGATGAGTCATGTCTATAAATTGTTGGCACTAAAGGCAGAGGGACTGGATGGACTGTCATCTTTGAATGAGATTGCTCTTGATGTCAAGTTAGAAAATTCATTTTACTTCCACCCTGTCAGATTAGCTGTGCATATGCAGCTCACCTGACACGGCCAATATGACAGTGTTTATCTCATGTCTCAACCTGTCAGAGTCCTCGTGAAATTCCTTTTATAGATTAGCCATGTAAAAAAAAGACACAGACCAAGCATTTGGGTTCGCTCTCTCATTCAGCTTGTGACACATTCATCAATTTTTAGAGAAGGGAAACTGACTGATTTAATTAGAATGCTCTCCCAACCCAGCGTGAATGTGATTAGTAACTTATTTATTTTTCTGTGGCGAGTGGACTTTTGATCATTGTCAATCTAGATCATTTCTATTCTTACAGTGGGGTCCAGTAGTCTGAGACAGCTAGTAAAAATACTTGTGTTTTGATTTTTTTTTCTAATTCTAATACAAAATTCTATCATATTTATATTGTTTAGATTAGATTAGATATGATTAGACAGAAGTTTGCATGGTCAATGTCACAAATTATTATTATTTGAATTGTAACCTAGAATATTTTCTTACAATTTTTTTACATTTTTTACATTTTCAAATGTTATAAGTAACATTTATTTATTTATTTTAATACAAAATTCTAATAGAATTGCAGTATAATATAATGTAATACAATAAAAAAAAGGTGCATGCTCAATGTCACAAACTATTATTTGAATAGGGATCTAGAAACAATACAGAATATTTGCTATTCATTTTACTTATCTATTATCTTAAAAATAATAAAATTAAAAAAGAAAATTCAAATATGATTAATATGTTTTTCTGTGGTAAGTGAACTTTTGATCATTTTCGGTTTCATGCAAATAATTAAAATTCTTACACTGGCGTCTAAATGTCAACTTTAACAACAAGTAAAAATTTTATTTAGCAAATTTCTAATTTTAATACAAAATTGTAAATTCTGCATTATATTACATTACACTACATTGCAAGTATGCATACTCAGTGTCACAAATTCTTATTTGATTGGTGAAATAATCATTTTAAAAAACTCTTCAATTTACATAATACCTTTTGTTTGTTTTTAACATTTCTAACCTTTTTAAAACTTGCTTAATTCCTGATTTAAATTCCATTCTGTTACAATGTGGTCTCAGTCTTTTGAACCCCACTGTATGTCTCTTAAAAACTTAAAAGAAAAGGAGAAGTAAAACACCACTGGTATCTGATCTATAATGTAATAACAAATCAGTTCATTTATCAATTAATAATTTTTATATTTCACCTGTCACTAAATTAACCTCTTGGGTTCAAGTGTTTTTCCGCTGGTGGATCATAACGCTCAGATGTGTAGGTGTGCAGCCCAGCTGAAGCTCTCTTGTCTGAATGTAAGAAAAGATAGAACTCTAGAGATCAAAGGAAGCTGATCAGAAGACACGCATCAGAATGCAGAAAAATGCTCAGAGTTACACCTGCATCTCATCCGTTCACTCCCTTCCAAACAAAACCTTCCCGCGAGCACCATGTGAGACTCCCGCTGGGCTTCAGTCATCAGCCGACAAGAGGGCTTGTGAATATAACAGGTGACAGGTACTGACAAGAGAATGCACGCTCCGTTAGACCCAGTACAGGGTAACAGGGCCATTGGGACAATAAGGAGTAATTTGTCATTTTCCTACACACCTTCCCCTTAACATAAAAAAGACGAAGAACTACAACTGTAGTTGATGCGGTAGGTGCCAAGTGAATCTGCAAGCACTGGGGTTGTTGCCAGATATGCCACGGTAAACAGGAAGCTCCACAATATTGTTGTGTGACTACTCCAGCTCAAGTGGGAATAAAAAAGGCAGTTATTGATTTAGTTGTTATACCTTGTGCCTCTGTACACTGTAAACCATGATGTGTTTATGCACCTTAACAGTATACTTATATTTCCTGAAATTCTCATGATTTGTTATCACCACTTATTGTTGGCAGATCTGGCAGGTTTACAAAAAATTAAAGAAAAAACAAGGTAATTAATGATTCATTTAAAAAAAATGGTCTGGCAAAGTTAATATTAAGGAACTTACATTTTAGACACATTATTATAAGTTTCTTTGTGTATTTTTGAATTCAGAAATAGTATTAAACAACGTCAGCAATCAAACAGCAAAGTAGCATTTCGTTCCTGACTGAATGATTCATTGACTTGCTCATAAAACTAGTCAATTGTTTTGTTCTTGAATGAATCAGCATTTTTTATCAAATCTGTTAAGTGATCGATTCGTTGACTCACTCAAAACCAATCAACTGTTGTTCTTGAATGAATCAAGCTTTTTAACAAATCATTTGAGTGAATGATTCATTGACTTATTCTTAAGCACTTGTTTCGTTCCTGAATGAATCAGTGTGTTTGAACGAATCAGGTGAATTAGTGATTCAGTGAGTCACTTGCAAAGTCACTTTTGTCTGCATTATATGTACATCCATATATTATAAAATGTTCAGTAATATTTTCACAAGTAATTAAAAAAAAATCTTTATTTAACATTTCATGTTGGGATAAGACAAAAACTATATTTCAAAAGAAATAAATTGTGGCCAATGAAATGCCAAACTGCATTTGTTGCTATGAAATGTCTATGAAATATACCACCATGTAACGAAAGTAAACAAGGTGATTGCAATTTATGTCCTTTAGGAACATTTTCTTTGGGTTAGAATTTGGTATGAGCGCTATTGAAATGTTGAAAAATTAATGTTGAATGTACTCAAAGAACCAACAGTGGTGGCTGAACAGAAGCCATAGATTCATTATAACTGAAACAGGGTTTCTAGTCACAAATTAAAACAGGTCATTTTTAAATCTCATTATGAAAATCTTTGAGTGAAAGATTCCTCATTTCTTTATATTTTTCAGCCCGGGAGCAGAATTTTGGAGACCGTTTCATCCATGTGTTTCTCCAGAATGGAAAACCAGTGGCCAGGCTGGGCTGCAGCACCATTCATGTTTTGACCGCAGCTGCTCCTCAGAATATCAGGAACAATAGCCTGGTGCCAATTATAGTGAGGTGAGAATCATATTTCTTTTTTTTTTACACCACAAAAGATAATTTTCTTAGTATTTGTTGCTGTTTTAAAATATGTAAACAACTTCAAAACCAGATTAATTAGCTTGAGAAGCCAAATTGTGAAGATAATAACAATTTATTAAAAATTTGTTTTTCTTGTTTTAAGCAATAACCTCACAAAATTGTGTTATTTGTAATTTGCCAATAATCTCTGGAAAGTAAACTTAATTCAAGACTTTCTCTGAAAGCAAAACTTTATATCTTGTGCAGTTTTGCTTATCAGATAAATTGTATCTTGATTTAGGGAGGTTTAAGACAAAAATACTGATTGATCAAATTATTAATAGTAATAGCAGTGCACTTTGTCAAGAAATTATTCTAATCTATTAGCATCTGTAATGTTCTTACAGTTTGAATTTAATTAAACACACATTTATATACAATTTCCTACAGTGATTTTGAATTTTTACATTATTTCGTGAGCCATTTGATCTGATTATTTCAGTTTCAAAGTTGCAAAAAATAAATAATAAGGGTATTATAAAAAAAAGTTTCAAAAGTGTTTAATGTGCTCTTCCTATAAAAAAAAAAACAGATGTGTTCATAAGTCATAAAATCATAAAGGTGTGTTCAGAAGTCAATTCTATATATGTTTTCCATATGCCAATTTTATATGAGTTATTAATAAATGATTGCAGCAACTCTTTTCTGAGATTTTTGTTTGAGTATTCTCTTTAAATCACATGCTTGGGACTCATGAGTGTTGACATTTGGGAGTCACATCAAAGCTGCATTTTCATATGGCTCAGGTTTAATGTTTTTCTTTGTTGTAAATTCCATAATCACACAGCAACAGTGAAACTCACTGCTACATATTAGACATTGTTCCTTTCAACACATAACAATAATGCTAATTAACATTATCTTGAAGGAGCCAGTCACCGCTCATACATAATTTCATAATTAATATAATGGAACAAACATATATAACCACTCAAATAAGATATATATTTAAGGTCACAAACTACTGCACTATTACGTTTTTCATTATATATTTAGTAAATATGACCATGCTTGAATGTACTTCTAAAGTCATTTGCATAAGAATTCAAAAGGCTTGAATGTCAAGAGGCTGTTAATTCTTTCCCCGCCAGCGTTTTTTTTAAAAGTTGCCAGCCACCACCAGCATTTTTGATGATTTTCACTTAAATTTGACGGCCCTCAGCATATTTTTTGCTATGAATATAAGAACATATTATATATCAAAATAAAGAACCGAGCCTCTGCTTTTAAACAAAATTATTCTATCTTCATGTGTTCATGTTTTATCACCATTTGAATGCAGATAGGTTTCGTCAGAAATACAATATTTTGGACAAAAAAATTAGAAAAATGCATTTTTATCAAAGTAGTGCATTTTCAAGCAAAATACATTCAGATGTCATATTCTTTCATCTGTAAATAATTATATGAATAATTTAAATTGCATTCAATAAACAGAACAAACAGACACACACACACACACACACACACAAACATATACAGGTGCATCTCAATAAATTAGAATGTCGTGGAAAAGTTCATTTATTTCAGTAATTCAACTCAAATTGTGAAACTCGTGTATTAAATAAATTCAGTGCATACAGACTGAAGTAGTTTAAGTCTTTGGTTCTTTTAATTGTGATGATTTTGGCTCACATTTAACAAAAACCCACCAATTCACTATCTCAACAAATTAGAATATGGTGACATGCCAATCAGCTAATCAACTCAAAACACCTGCAAAGGTTTCCTGAGCCTTCAAAATGGTCTCTCAGTTTGGTTCACTAGGCTACACAATCATGGGGAAGACTGCTGATCTGACAGTTGTCCAGAAGACAATCATTGACACCCTTCACAAGGAAGGGTAAGCCACAAACATTCATTGCCAAAGAAGCTGGTTGTTCACAGAGTGCTGTATCCAAGCATGTTAACAGAAAGTTGAGTGGAAGGAAAAAGTCTGGAAGAAAAAGATGCACAACCAACCGAGAGAACCGCAGCCTTATGAGGATTGTCAAGCAAAACCGATTCAAGAATTTGGGTGAAATTCACAAGGAATGGACTGAGGCTGGGGTCAAGGCATCAAGAGCCACCACACACAGACGTGTCAAGGAATTTGGCTACAGTTGTCGTATACTTCTTGTTAAGCCACTCCTGAACCAAAGACAACGTCAGAGGTGTCTTACCTGGGCTAAGGAGAAGAAGAACTGGACTGTTGCCCAGTGGTCCAAAGTCCTCTTTTCAGATGAGAGAAAGTTTTGTATTTCATTTGGAAACCAAGGTCCTAGAGTCTGGAGGAAGGGTGAAGAAGCTCATAGCCCAAGTTGCTTGAAGTCCAGTGTTAAGTTTCCACAGTCTGTGATGATTTGGGGTGCAATGTCATCTGCTGGTGTTGGCCCATTGTGTTTTTTGAAAACCAAAGTCACTGCACCCGTTTACCAAGAAATTTTGGAGCACTTCATGCTTCCTTTTGCTGACCAGCTTTTTAAAGATGCTGATTTCATTTTCCAGCAGGATTTGGCACCTGCCCACACTGCCAAAAGCACCAAAAGTTGGTTAAATGACCATGGTGTTGGTGTGCTTGACTGGCCAGCAAACTCACCAGACCTGAACCCCATAGAGAATCTATTGGGTATTGTCAAGAGGAAAATGAGAAACAAGAGACCAAAAAATGCAGATGAGCTGAAGGCCACTGTCAAAGAAACCTGGGCTTCCATACCACCTCAGCAGTGCCACAAACTGATCACCTCCATGCCACGCCGAATTGAGGCAGTAATTAAAGCAAAAGGAGCCCCTACTAAGTATTGGGTACATATACAGTAAATGAACATACTTTCCAGAAGGCCAACAATTCACTAAAAATGTTTGTTTTTTTTTTTTTGTTTTTTTTTTTTTTATTGGTCTTATGAAGTATTCTAATTTGTTGAGATTGGTGGGTTTTTGTTAAATGTGAGCCAAAATCATCACATTTAAAATAACCAAAGACTTAAACTATTTCAGTCTGTGTGCATTGAATTTATTTAATACACGACTTTCACAATTTGAGTTGAATTACTGAAATAAATAACTTTTCCACGACATTCTAATTTATTGAGATGCACCTGTACATACATATGATTATACACACACACACACATAGGCTACATACATACATATGCATACATATACTGTACACGCACGCACACACACACACATAGATAGATAGATAGACAGATAGATAGATATAGATCTATATATAGATCATGCACGCACACACACACACACCTATTCAGATCGACAGGTTCTCAGTTACAACTAGAGATGTTTCTGTGTCTGTAAAGGCATCTCTCTCACTAACTACTTCATCCCAATCAGATTCAAAATGGTCAAAACATGATCTACATATGTGATCTACATTTTCTCTGATCCTTCCGTTTATGCCGATCATCTTCTATTCGCACCCTAAAGACCCGGAAGTCCCGTAACTCATTCAGGACATGCGCTAGGGCTTTCTTTACCGTAATACACCTAGAACACGGATTGCCGTAAAAACTCGTCAATGGCGGGGAAGCGTTGGCTCTTAATTGACGAGATATCTCGTCAATGGTGGGGAATGAGTTAATAGAATTGCATTTATTCGCTATTAGCATATCTATTGCTATTACTGCATTAAATGATGTAAGTGAATCATAAAATATTATAATTAGGACTAAGTCTACAGTAGGCCAACAGTTTACAACAATTCCAGATAAAATACAAGGATCAATTAATTTTTCATTGATTGACAGCCCTCCTTAGACTTCCTGTAACCACTTGTTCTACAAAAAGTACAACAGATTTGTATTTGAATGATAATAATGCATTTCTCGTGTTTATAAATCTATGTCTACATTTATGTTTAATTTGTGCATTTATTCAATTACATTTTAGCTCACCCCTGGATGCATGTAAAGCATGTAGTCTAATGAAATCTCTCCAGATGTAATTGTGTTCCGAGAGCAGTTAAGCAACATTTTATTGCATATATTTTTTAACATCTTAGCCGTAAGGCTATTTTGTGGATGCATACAGCAGTCTTTGGCCATTAGGGTTCTGATTTCAGCTGTATATTTGATGGGTTTCATGAACAGCTTTTCTCCCATAGGGGATGTGTTTAGATGCCAAGCTCTTCTAACTTAACAATCTGACAGCCTGTATCAGTTGTCTCTAGATATCCCTGCTGTCTTGTTTGACTCAGTGGTCTCATCTCTTAGGACTTGGAGAAGGTTTCTCTCCTTCTGTCACTCGTCTGAGGAAATACTCTGGCTGATGGAATGGAGATATTGTCAGATGTGCCATCTGCACTTTTTTGAATGTCTGCTTTCTTTGTTCTCAATATTGCAAAGAATGAGTCTTTCTTTTGACGTTGGCACATCCATGTCCAATAAGATTTAGAATGATGATGTGAGATACTGTAAATTGTGCATGAAATCCTTTAAACATACCTGATTCAAATGGTAGAATGAGAAATTGAAGTATTAAGTTGATTTGACATTTCCTAGAGCAGGAGCATCAGTTACAATTACAGGGATAGTTCAATTACAGGGAAAGTTCTGTCATCATTTATTCACAATCATGTTGTTCTAAAAATGTATGACTGACTTTCTCTTTGAAGCACAATTTTTATTTTTTCCCCATAAAATACAATTCTATGGGATCCAATGGCCTTTACTGGAGGGAAAAAGTTTCAATTATTCAAAATATCTTCTTTTCTGTTCCTTCGAAGAAACAAAGTCATACAGCTTTGGAATAACAAAATGGTGCGTAAATACTGACAGTATTTTCATTTTTGGCTGAACTGTCCCCTTAAGATCCCAGGTTATTTTATAAGATTAAAAGAAGAATGATGCTAAGCACAGACACAAAGGCAAATGAAATACAAGACTTGGATTTTATTCTTACAAGTCAGTTCCAGAGGCAACATGTGATAACAGTCAAAAAAGTGTCTTAAGTATCAAAATTGTGAATTTATATAAAACCTCTTTAAAAGCAGCGAGGTTCAACAGCAAGTTCAATAGGATAAAAATAAATCCATCTCTAGTTAAAAATTAAAGCAGCAATTGACACAGCATGGTGCCTGAAGCAGTGAGTAGAAGACTGTCTTGAGTTGACCAATATGCACCAGCAGCTAAAACCTTTTAAAAGGAGTGCAGTATTGTAATTTAAATAGCGTTAAGATTACAGCAAGTTAAAGACATCATTGCAAGCAAATAAACATGCATCCTGCTGTGCCAACAACTCATGCTGAAGGCAACTGGGGAAGAGCGTTTTATTCACCTGTTGTCAATTTTAAGGCCAATTCATGCTGCACTGACAAACACAGACTAATGCCGATTGCCAACTGATTACTGTACGTCACTTTCCAAACATTCCAATGTTCAATCAGTGAGAATATGAGCTGACCAATAAACAGTATTTTGCAGTCACATTTGGAAAATAAAAGACAATATTAGATTTTTTGTGTATGTTCATTAGTGAAACTCATAAAAGTAAAATAAAATTCCACTTCATAACAAAAAAAAAAAGTCCACATAAAATCAATATGCAGGTTAAAAGATTAATATTGTACTGTACATTAAGTCATTTATATACACTCTTAAAAATAAAGGTTCCAAAAGTGGGTTTTCACAGTGATGCCATAGAAGAACCAGTTTTGGTTCCCCAAAGATCCTTTCAGTGAACAGTTCTTAAAAGAACCATTTTTTTTCTTAGTGTGAAGAACATTTTAATAATCTGAAGAACTTTTTCCACTGTAAAGAACTTTTTGTGGAATAAAAAGGTTCCATGGATGGTAAAGGTTCTTTGTGGAACCACTGATGCCAATAACGAACCTTTATTTTTAAGAAGTTGTTGCACACATTATTTGATTTGGTTATATTTGCCCCTTGATACAAAGCTTAAAGACAAAAATGAAAATTTACTCACCCTCAGACCATCCAATATATAGATGAGTTTAATCAGCATACTTGGAGAAATTTAACATTACATCACTTGCTCATCGATGGGTTCTCTGCAGTGAATGGGTGCCATCAGAATGAGAGTTCAAACAGCTGAAGAAAACATCTCAATAATTCACAAGCTGCATGTTTGTAATAAACAAATCCATCATTAATATATATTTAACATTAAACAGTTGGTTCCCGGCTAAAATAGGAGTCCTCTCCATAATATTGCTTTCTCCAGTGAAAAAGTCATCTGAATCAGGAGAGAAATATCTACAGATTAAGCAGCGTTTAGAAGTGAGAACAGTCCAAAACAGTTTTAAACAAATATCCCACTGGATTTGATGTGAGAAGACAACAGAGGATGAACTTATTCACTGGAGGAAGCATTATGGACTGGTATTTTGGCCAGAAACAATGGTTTAAATTTAAAACTTTGCTGGATTTGTTTCTTACAAACACACAGTTTTTCACTTCACAAGATGTTAATTGATGGACTGGAGTCATGTGGATTATTTGTGGATGTATTTATCAGCTGTTTGGACTCTCATTCTGACGGCACCTATTCACTGCACAAGATCCTTTGGTAAACAAATGATGTAATGCCAATCTGTTCTGTTGCAGAAACAAACTCATCTACATCTTTGATGGCCTGAGAGTGAGTAAATTTTAAGCAAATTTTTATTTTTTAATGAACTATTCTTTTAACCATCTGAAATTAACGTCTTCATCTTTTGTTTGATGCTAATCATAATATTCCGCTATCTTCGTCTCTGTATACAGTATGTACTCTGTCCTTGACCCCCCGAGCACTGACATGAGGGTCTAATCTCCTTCTCCTGTCAGACGGTGAGAATAAACCTGGCTTTGTCAATATCAATAATTCTGCCTCTTGATTTTGAGGTCGTCTCTTTGGGTCTGCTGGAGCCGTGAAGATCTGATGAGATCAGGCGTTGCGTGATACTGGATCAAGGTCAGCCAAGTGGCACTTAAGCAGAATTTTAATGCAGCTGGAAAGAGTGTGGTACCTTTCATTAGAGGAGAGAGTCTGAGTGGCACATTATTTAATTATTTCTTTTTAATTAACACAAATGTGTTGCCGGTTTTATGTGTGTGGTGTGATTTTGGGAGCGGTACATGTGCATTCATAGCCAAAAGTACTTAGACATCCTGTTGTAATTAAAGGCTTTGGCCATTGCAAAAAAAAAAATAATAATAAAAATCAAGCATATAGCCATGCAATCTCATTATCAAACATGGGTCGTACCTTTTTTGTTTCAGCTTCACAGTCTCCCGAGGTGCATAAAGAAATGATTTACTTAGCCTGGTGTGAAAAAACTTGACTGCCCTGCATAAAGCACAGACCTGAACCACCTTTGGGATGAACTGGAATGCTGACTGCCTGACCTCGTATGTCTGAATGGGAGCAAATCCCTGCAGCCATGTTCCAACACCAAGTGTAAAGCCTTCCCAGAAGAGTGGAAGCTGTTATAGCTGCAAAAGGAGGACTAACTCCATATATTTTAAAATGCTCCACAGTCACTTATGGATGTAGTGTTCAGGTGTTCACATACTTTTAGTGTTTCTCCTTCGTGTGACTTGATGTTGAATGATTCTGTTGATTATCTAACTCTTTGCGGGGATTCCCATCATCTCAGATTTTCCATTGCCACAGTGTAATGGGTCACTTGAAAAATCAGGCACTGGAGAAAGTAATGTGAATCATTGGCCCCTGATGATATACCTGAGAGCAGTACGGGGAGTTTGAGATGCTCAAGTCTGTGTCAATGGTCTATTTGGCGAAAGTCCTTCAGCACTTGATATGTCAATGTTTATAGATGAGGCCAACTGAATTATAGCAGCTGTTGAGCAGTTGAAGAGTGATTGAAAACCTTGTCAGTTGTCTCAGTTAACTGAAACATGTCACGTTGCACCATTACTTATGGATTACTTATTCATTCAGGATTACAATTTAAGATAAATAAAAAAGGTACAAAGTACCAGCAGCAATGCAAATAAATTCAGCATGCCTGGCAAATTCCAGTTTAACTATTTAAATTAAAATCGAAAGAAACTGGAATGATAATTCATACAACTGCTTTAAATAATGCAATTTATTTTATTTTTATTTATTTTGATATTATTTTGCATGAAATATCCACAAACATGATTCCATAAACATTAGATAATACTACTAATCATGGTTATTATAGTTAATTACACTAAAGCTAAAGCCATAAATAAGTTTTTGTTACTTAAAATAAAATAAAATAAAAATTCAGCTAGTTGCTAATTCATCATTTTCATTTACTTTAACCTGATGTGCTAAAATAGCTCAAACTTAAATACAAATGAGTAAAAACTATACAGACATTCAAAAAAAATAATAATAAAAATGGCAAAAACAACAAAATTACTAAAACTTTAAAATTAAAATGCAAAATATAAAAACAAATTCAAAATATTAATAAAACCTATAACAGTATCTGATTAATACTTTATTTCTGTCACAATATTTAATAAATGAATTGTCTGTTTATGAACCATGATTGAAGAAAAACAATTTGCTAGAATGCTGATACAGACTCAACTGCTCATGTCAACATTTCTTTTAATATTCTTAAAATATAAAATTGAGTAAATTCAGAAGTTAAGAATCCTTTTCAGTTCAGAAGTCAGACTTTGGGGAAGAGTGTCAGGAAGCTAACCTAAAGTGTAAAAAATTAAAAAATAAAACTCAATCCTGTATAACAGTACAGTTAAAAATCAAAACAGTTAAAATTTCACTTGGATTTACTTCTGGTTAATTTATCGCAGTGCAAGCGGAAGGTCAGGTTGAGTGCATTGCTTTGTTAGATAAAGTATCCCACGCAGTGAGCTCTGCTCTATCCTGCACATTGTCAAATGCAGTAGCTCATCCAACTTTACATTCAGCCATATAAGAGTCTAGAGAAAAAAATCATAATCAGTCCAGTTGGTAATACATATCAACTGTATAATTTTAACACAATTCTAAATTTGAGCTATCGATCAAAAATAACTGCTGTTAGCCACTTGTGTGCTGATTACATCCTGTCTGATGTTTATTATGTGTGCATGTTTTTACTTTAGGTATTGCAAGTGATTCACTCTATTATCGTGTTCATTTTGTTCTGTTCTCTCTTGCCCTTTTGTGTTTACTGGCCCATGATGCAGAGTTCTATTCTGCGTGATACTGTGCCATTGTGACAAGCAAATTTCCCCTCAGGGATCAATACATTTCTATCTTATCTGATCTTACTCAGCTCACATAAATTCATATCAAGTGACAAGTGGATGGGTCGACTGTGCAACATTCCACCACTGCATCGCTTGGAAGGAATACTTTAGTCCAAACTTTTTGATCAGTCTTCCTAAACTGCTGATCTAGATATCAAACATCAAAGCACGCCTCTGAGTTTTAAAGAAGTCTGAAACTTACACCTCATTCTCCCTCTCTCCCATTTCTGGGAATAATGTTCTGTTGTGAATGTTTGATGTATTCAATTCACTTGATGAACAATCTTTTATTCATACGTTGATCTTATTAATTCATACTTTGTGAACGCAGTTTGACTGTGCTGTTTCTAAGCGGTCTGGCCCTCCTCTCTTCGTTTCTCTTTTATTTGCTTTTTTTTTGGCTTGCTACGGATGGACGTACAGCAAATAAGCAGTATACATTGCTGTTGGCTTTTTTTGAATGCATACTCTTTGTGGTCGACACTGCATGTAAGGTTACCCTTCTAATATGGCCTGTTGATCTTGCATATGTATTGCTGGAGGCTTTTCAATGTTGAGTTTGCTTAATGTGGTGTAGTACTGGTCTGCACAGCAGACAGGTTAAATTAGGTTACAGGCTTGCGGTGGTGACATATTGTTTACCCTGTAAGTCTGTTGTGAGTGTTTGTGTGTCTATGTATATGTGCATATATTGTCAGATGCTTCTGCTGTGATTGGCTTTTACCCAAGTTTGCTGTGTGTGTGAGTCATTTCTGTTCACACAAAGCCAAAGGTCAACAAGCGTGAGACGCTGCATTACACAGCATCGCGTCCTGTCCTTTGTTACACATGAACTTTCCATTCCCTAGCACATATTATTATTTAAATGTATGCCATTTATTCCTGGGGAACTACAGCTGGGTTTGTTTGAAAAAAAAAAAAGTAAGCATTCTTAATGTGGCTGCTCTGTAGGTCAATGCATTAGATCTGCGGATATTTTTGCTTCTTTCCTATTTATTTCCCAGTAACTGCTGAGACCCCATTTTGGTGCTGTATATTCTGTCCTTGAGTTGTTGAATTTGGTTTTTATATTGCTTATATTATAACATTTAAGACCATGAAATAACTTCGAATATGAAGTATGTCAAAAACGCAAGCAAGAAAATGTGCTCAAATATAGAAAATATGCATGAGCTCATTCCTTATCTGTGTAGTTCTATCTATCTATCTATCTATCTATCTATCTATCTATCTATCTATCTATCTATCTATCTATTATGATATGTCTGATATATGAATATTGTGAAATATTTTTACAATTTAAAATAACACTTTTTTATTTTATAATATTTAAAAATTAAAATGTATTCCTGTAATGCAAAGCTGAATTTTCAGCAGCCATTACTCCAGTCTTCAGTGTCACATGATCCTTCAGAAATCATTCTAATATTTGGTGCCTAAGAAACATTTTTTATCAATGTAAAAACAGTTGAGCTGCTTAATATTTTTGTGGCAACCATGATACTGTCACTTTCCATTCAATTAAATACATCTTTGCTGAACTAATCATTACTAATGTATTCATTTTTAAAAAAAATCGTATATGTACAGTATATTTAAATTAGTTTTTTGGTAGCTTTTGCAATGTTTAATACGAAAATACATGCAATTTACATGTGTCCTTAACTGCTTGATAGTGCATGTCATGATTACGGTCGCGGTCACATCGCATGTACTTAGTTAATATGGCCAAATAACCATTCACAGGTCCATTTCACAGGTCACTATTGGGGATTGGAAAAATTGGCGATTTTTAATTTCATGGAGTCTTCAAAAGAGCCTCACTGTAATCTCCATGTTTTCAATACAGCTACTCCTAGAATTTTTCTTTCATGCGTGCTTGTAAAATATACCAGCTTTCTGAGAGTAATATCTGTGTCTGGCAGTCTGTAAGCATTGTTATTTTTAATCAGGGAAGTAGTCAGACTACTCTCAAAATACCTCATCTGGAGTGGCGTCTCAAAGCCGTAGGGCGCGCCTGTAATTTGGGTCTGGAAGATCAGCTGGAGACATGACTAAGAACACAGCCTGCCCAAAATAACTGAAGCCATTCGAGTGAGCTTGTTATGCAAAAAATGCCTTGACACTTTAATGTAAGAAAGTCAGTGCAGCTGGTTGAGCGAGTCTGAGGGGCTGCACCTGTCTTTATCGGCTCCCTCGGTGGGGGTGATCAAGGGAAGCACCGTTATCTGCTACCAGCCTTTGACGCATTAGCGCGCCTCTCAGAAAACATGCATGTGGGAACAAAGCTCTTGCATTCATCTTAGGTTTCTTATGATGACACAGTCAGTTTGAGCTATTGACATGTTGTGGACAATGTGATAAAAATGATCAATGAGTGGTGGCAATTGTGGCTCTTAATGGCTCTCATTCAGATAAACAGCAGGTCGAAGTGGATGCATGAATGAATTCAAGAATTGTAGATCTATTTAACAGCCCTTAATTAGCATAAACATATATTTTTCTCTATATTATCCATGGGCCAACAGGGAATTGCGTTGATGGTGTTTCTCTGTGCGATTATCACCCGTCATATCGCCGCTTGTTATTATTGCTGTTC
This sequence comes from Spinibarbus caldwelli, assembly GCA_039654775.1. Lineage (NCBI taxonomy): Eukaryota > Metazoa > Chordata > Actinopteri > Cypriniformes > Cyprinidae > Spinibarbus > Spinibarbus caldwelli. Next base: position 8,912,660 of record CM077243.1, read on the forward strand.
CTGTTGGACTTGTGATGTGGCATGAAATAAAAGTCCTCTCTAATTTCTGCCTTTTTCACGTCCACCAATAAAGAAGCAGCAGTGTGTGTGTGTGTGTGTGTGTGTGTATGTGTGTGTTTGTACTGCAGAACTGCAGCTTCATGATGTTTTACTGCCATCTGTTGCCAGTGTTTTATACATTTTTTGTAGTCGGACCAATAGTGGCCCAGTTTCCCAGCATTCATTCTAGTGAACTGTGGCATGAACTGCAATTATATTCAGCTTTTAGATTTCATAGTTGTCAAACGGCAGCACTTGTGTGTGTGTATGTGTGTGTGTGTGTGTGTGTGTGTGTGTGTGTGTGTGTGTGTGTGTGTGTGTGTACCTGTTTTTCTGTTCAGGTGGGTCCTTAAACCTGAATACACACAGACTCATGGGGACTTGTGTCACAGTGGGGACCTAAATTGAGGTCCCCGTGGGTAAAGAAGCTTATAAATCACACAGAATGAAGTTTTTTGAAAATCTAAAAATGCAAAAAGTCTCCTGTGAGGGCTAGGTTTAGGTGTAGGGTTGGTGTAGGGCAATAGAATATACGGTCTGTACAGTAGAAAAACCATTACGCCTATGGAAGTCCCCACAAGGATAGCGAAACGAGTGTGTGTGTGTGTGTGTGTGTGTGTGTGTGTGTGTGTGTGTGTGTGTGTGATGTCATGATGTTGCATCAGGTCTGAGCACATTTGCACAGAATCACCTCCACAAACCCTCTGAGCAGTAAAATATAAAATAACTATCTTTTTAAAATAAGGCTTTTTAGCAGGATATATGAATGGAGGAATGTCTAGCAACCCATAACAGCAAAGCAAACAAATGGCAATATGACTAAAACCACCTTAGCAACTGCATGTCAACATGGCAACCATGAACAACAGCCTAGCATTGAGGTGGCAAGTTCACTTACATTTTCTTAAGACATTAGATCATTGCACTCAAATCCAAAAGTCAATTTTGATTTTATTGTCATGAATAACTAATAACTAATTGAATAACTAAATAACTAATTGAATAACTAATTGACGAACAAGAAAAGGGTGTTTCGGGCAGTTATACAATTTTGATAAGGCATATTTTTATGCTTGACACGTGGCTGGTGTCAGGCAGGGTGACACACATGTTGAATTATGCTGTAGACTCAGAAATACAGTGTTTCCTCTCAAAACCTCTCAGTTTTGACTGCCTTGGTCACATTATTTTATATTTTATATGAATTATAATGAATTATAATGAATAAAAAGAGCCTATTAAATAGAATGTGTTTTTTGTGGAAATGTCAGGAAATTTGGATGGAACATATATATACTTTTGTTTCTAAAATGATGATGACAAGAAATGTTTCTTAAACACCAAATCAGCAATTTAAAATGATTTCTGGAAGATCATGTGACACTGAAGACTGGAATAATGGCTGAAATAAATTTCATTTTAAAATATATTAAAATATAAAGCAGTCATTTAAAACTGTAAAAATATTACACAGTATTTCTATTTTAATGTATTTCTGATCAAATACATGCAGCCATGGTGAGCATAAAACACTTCTTTCACAAACATTTTAAAAAATCTTACCAACCCCAAACATTTGAATTCGAAGTGCATATACTTTGTACTTTTTATGAAATAAAAGTAAACAGATAATGAGATCTGACTGAGACTCCCACATGACTGAATTGTGTCCTTTCTCTCTCTGTAAATAACCAGTGAGCTGATTCTGTTCCCTCAGGACTGTATCCATGTGTCCACAAGAGCTCATCAGAAAGAATGACACCAGCGTCCAGTTAGATCATCACAGTCATGCTCAGACACAGCACAGACATTGGAGCGCTGTACTAGATGTTCCTTTAGATCTCTTTAATATGTGCCTTGAGAAATATTAGCTGTCTTTGCCATTTGGTAGCATGTAGCCATTTAAGATCGTGTCATCTGCCACACTTTATAAAGTGACATTTAAATCCTTTTTAACATCATGTTTGTACTGTCCAGCGTTAATGTAATGTGAGTGTTTGTGGAATCTGTTTTTTACTCTCTCTTTGTTGCCTGGGGTTCATTTGATTTAATGGTCAAATGAAAGGGACAAACCCCTGTAGATCTCAGTGGGTGGCATTTAAATGTGTCTGGATAAGAAAACAGTTACATGAGCTGGGAAGGAGTGGAGTTTTAACTATAACTATAGTTAAAACTAACTATAGTTAACTATAATAACACTTTGTTGTTAATTTTTCAAAGTATCTTTTGTGTTAAAATAGTTAAATTTTACTGCATGCTCCTGCATTTATTGCCAAATCTGAAATCATCATATCATATAGGGCGCATTAAACCTGATGAGAAGTCTCTATAAATGCAAACAGCTGTCCAATGCACCTAAAGTGATTACTGAGCCATGATTAAAATAATTAGTACCTCATAACATCACGCTACTTTGACTAATATCAGAATATTAAAGTCATTGCAGGAGCTTCGACAAACAATCGAATCAGCTCATGTCCTTATGTTCAGGATCCATCAGCAATACCGGTTCAGCACCGGGCTGTCAGTCACGTTGAATTTCCTTCTCATAGTCCCAATTGGGCATTCATTTGTCAATCTGTATGCAGAGTGACTCTCATAACTTCCCCAGTGTTGTAATTAGTCCTACCTGAAGTTGTAGGGCTTTGATTGCCTTCAGGGAGGTGTCCTGCAAGGCTGTTTCAAATTAGCATGAGGGCAATCACCCTGATTGCTCGCATCTGGTCATTAAAGGAGAGGGGATTTTTCTCCCCTCCTTGCCCTGAACCCAACATGGGCTGAAATCAAAAGCTGGTGCTCGAATAAGCAAGTCTCGAGTTTTTCAAGTGGCTGAAAGAGCTGATTGGACAGCGAGGAAATCCATGACTTTAGCATATGGATGCCAATTACATGTATTTTTCTGTGAAGATGGTGATGTTTTTTGCAGAATAACAGTTAGATCATGTCAGGATATAGGCGAAGCCACAGTTGAAAGCTTCGTGGGGGAGATTGCTGAAACATTCAGCAGCTTTTACTGATGCTTTAGGCTCCTGAAATGGATCAGTCCATGAGAAGGGAGGAGTTGTCTTTTGACATCTTTGAGATGATTGAGAAAATATATTGCTGGAGTAGCAGAATAGCAAAAGATGGAGACAGAACACAAGCTTGGAAGATGAATATTTTCACTGCTTGTATAGGAGTTTGGGGTGATTTTTCTTCCATGGAGTGGCCTAGTAGTAGCCCAGAACTCCCTTCACCAATTTGTGTAGTTTTCATGCTTAAATGGATTTATTGTAAATGCTGCATGATCTAATGAGATTTTCCTTCCTCCCTTCCATGCCCTGTCTTACTCTCTCATTCTTGATCTGTATTCCCTTCTCTCTGTCTCTCTCTTTTAGATATGCATTGCCGTCTCATGACAATGACCGGCTCTGTATCATTGAAATAGCTGTTGCTAATGGAACTGTTAATCGGCAGCAGAGATACATGGATGAGCCTGTGTCAGAGGTAAACCTGCTTCTGCATATTCAATCATTTGAATGACTATGACAGTCTATAATCTATCTATGAATTGTCAATTTACTTTAACCATTCTGTGACCATTTTACCCCCTTTTTTTCGCAAATTATTTGAAATTATTTTTTCACAAATTAAAATCACAATTTTTTTATAAAAATAAGAGCAATTTAAAAAAAAATACAAAAAAATCAATAATGTGTGTATAAAAGGAGGATTAAAAATTCTCACACCCACATATGCACACTATTTTGGCTAATGGAAAGGAAAAAATGTATATTTGCAATCAAGTAGGTTATTAGGCTATTGTTTTTGTCTTTTTGAGAGCTGGTGTAATGATTTTTGTTGCAAAAATAATAAGTTTGATCATTCAAGTTAAATAATTGGTTTGTGTTTGTGTCCTAATTGATGAGAACCTCAGAGAGAGCTGTGCTGCAATAATCAGACACTTTCAACAGACTATAAGAGACTTAATCAGAGTATAATGGCCTCACAAATCCATTTATAGAGCTGCATAAACACAAAAAAAAAATCACTGGAGGCTTTATTGAAACCTGTTGTTTATCGAAATATCTGTCAAATGGACAAGATGATGACAAAACACAGTCTGAAAGTTTAGATACAGTGGTTCCCAACCACGATCCTGGAGGCCCCCCAACACTGCATGTTTTCCATGTCTCCTTAATCAAACACACCTGATTCAGATCATCAGTTCATTAGTAGAGACTTCAAGACCTGAAATGGGTGTGTCAGACAAAGGAGAGATGCAAAATGTGCAGTGTTGGGGGGCCTCCAGGAACGTGGTTGGGAACCACTGGTTTAGAACACTTTGAAAGTTAGTTGCATGTCTTCTGATTTATATAGGCCTTGAGTAGTTTAAATAGTTCGACAGTATGAAGTGCTGTTTGAAAACTATATAGGCCTTATGTACTTTGAAAACCGTTATGTATGTATAAATGTGTTACTGAGCAGTTGCTAAATTGTGTTGGGTAGTTGCTAGGGATAGAAAAACAAAGCAAGAAAAGACTGATGGAAATAAGATACAATTTTTCTTCATTCAATAGTATGTACAAAATTTGTTGTCTAGCCTAAGTAGGAACAGATGATTAAGAAGACAAAAACATCTCAGACAGACTCACTAATGTGTTATTCAAAAAAATTGGAAAAATGTTTAATATTGTCTTGGTCAAAACCAATAAACTGTGTTTTTTTCAAAAGAATAATTAGCTTTTGACCTAAATGAACAATGATTGCTAAATGCACACAGCAGCAAAAGGTCCTTTAAGCTTCTGTAGCAGCTCCACATAAATCCTTTCAAAGATAAAAACTTTGCTTTTATCTCTAATTAAAATTTCCACGGTTTAAGAGCCATTGACTTCAGAACAGTTATTGCACACCGTAATGACATATCTTTGCGTAGGAAAGAATAAAGTGCATTGTAACCTAAAATATGTAGCTTTTTTGCCAAACACTTTACTATCCCAAAACACACACTACCAATCGAAAGTTTTATGTCAGATTTTTTTCTTCTCTCTTTTCAAGAAGAATGCATTAAATTAATCGAACAGAGTATCACAGTCTCCACAAAAATATTAAGCAGCTCTACCTGTACCATTTTCAATACTGATAATAATAAGAAATGTTTCTTGAGCAGCAAATCAGTGTATTAGAATGATTCCTGAAGGATCATGTGACGCTGAATTTTCAGCATCACTACATCAGTTATCAAAGGAATAAATGACGCTTTAAATGTTCAAATCAAAAGTTATTTTAATTATATAATTACATTTTACAATATTACTGTTATAACTGTACTTTTCATTAAATAAATGCAGCCTTGGTGAGCACAAGAGACTCAAACAAAACATTGACATCTTTCCAGCACTAGACTTTTGAATGGTAGTGTACCTTGAAGTGCAGGATAATCCAACATGAATCTCTTTAACAAGATAAAATTGTCATTATTGTTAACATATGTCGCTTTTCTTCCTCAGCTGGTGTTTGGCCCCACGTACCTTGGTGGTGTTCCATCCCTCTCAGAGCTGCACCACAACAGTGGGAATGTCCCTGGCTTCATCGGCTGCATACGTGAACTGCAGATGGGCTCCAAAGAGCTGTATGTGGTGGGGGAAGCAATCAGAGGCCAAAACATTCAGAACTGTGACGCTGCAGTCTGCCAGCACCAACCCTGCCGCAATGGAGGAACCTGTATCAGGTATGATTTCACATCCTTTTGTTTTGGAGAAAGAACCGTCTTGAAGGCTACATTCTGCAAATAATGTTTTCAGTGTGTCAGTGGTTTCATCTGCAAATGAAAATGACTGTAATTGGCTGTGTCTCATTCTTGTTGACACACTGGGTTGCAGACAACATGTGACCTGAGGAGTTCCTCACTGTACGTGTAGCCGTCATGCTCATCAATCAGCATTCTTTCACAAGCATCTCTCAAGCTTTCAATATTTGGCATACAAGCAATTTTCTACTAAATTTACTGCTTTTGCCAGGGCACGGAGTTTGTAAATATTGTCAATGATATGCGGATGCTATGAAGATGCTCACTTGAGTTTTAAATAGCGGTAATCAGAGGCCTGATTGCAGGGACGCGAGTGATGTGTGAATGTGCTTTTTGTTAAACCACAGACAGCGTTTTTGTTGCCTACAACCAATGGTTTCTAGTTACACATTATTTGAGTTTTATGCTTTCTTTTCTGTTAGAAGCATGTTTTGGGTGGGATTCTTTAGGATTCTGGTAGGTTCAGTGAGTTACGATCTGATTTCAAATAATCCTTAATGCATCTCATATAAGCAACTGTCAACATAGGTGGCAAATCATTTGTAAATAACATGCTGCATCAACATAAAAAATGAAATAGTTGAATATTTAAAATATTTTTTGTGCATATTAATTACCTTTTTTTTTAATGCATACCCAGCTAACAGGGAACATACTCAGAACTTTGGCTAATGTTCTGGCAAAGTTATGAACAAATGTTCTTCCAGTAACGTTAAAAAGTTATCTGGTCTTTAATAATGCACTCAAAACGTTAGCACAAAAACATGACATACATCAATCGTGGGAAGGTTGTTTTTATTTTATTTTTTTTTTTTTTCTGAAACATTTAGTTATGACTAGTACTTATTCCAGAACACTGAAAATTAATGTTCAGATAAAGTTTAAATTATAAAATGAAATGTTCTTTTAACATTAGTATAACCAAGAAAATTAAAAAAAAAAAACATTCTTAAAAACATTAAAAAAAAAAACTGACATTTTGAATGTTCAGGGAACATTCAGAAAAAATGTCTATATAACTTTATAGGAATGTTATAAAAACGTTCTTACAACATATTTTTGTTAGCCAGGTATTTTGGTATCATAGTATGCTAGTACAAAAAATTATTGCGATTACAAAAATTGGTAACATTTTATTTTAAGGTGTCCTTGTTACATGTGACATTATTATAATAACAATAAATTATGCATAATTACATGCCAGTAACCCTAAGCCAAACCCTAATCCTAACCTTAACCATATAGTAAGTACATGTAGTCCATTAATATTACTCAGTACTTAAATGCATGATTACACTGTAACAAGGACACCTTAAAATAAAGTGTAACCAAAAATTTATTGTGGTGCAATATAATAATTTAGCAAATTTCTGTTCCTGACCAGAATGGCTTTGTGCTGCTCTTCAGCAGAGTTCTGCAGTTCAAGAATTGTGATGTGAAGTGTAAAAACATGACAAAAGGTTAATTTGGCAACAGAAGACCACCAGAGTTTTTTTAGTTTCATCTAATGAGATATTTATCACAAATCCATGTAAATGTCAGTCTTGAAAATGCCTTTTGTCAGCTGATCACGTGCTTGACTACAGCAGCACGAGCTCAGGCACTCAGTGCACGCTCAGGGACTTCGCATCTGACAGCTGTTTTCCTGAAGGATTACAGACAACTGGCTCTGAACTTAAAACTATGCTTCCAAACACGGAGATAAGGTGCTATTTACCTGTGTTGTGTACAAAACAGATGGTCTAAATTCATTCATTATATACTGTATAAGCAGAAATGAATATTGCAATACAAAATCCATGGGCAACTTGTTTGGGAATAACGAACAACCCATTAATACAGTGCGATCTTGCTTTTTTTTATTTCTCAAATTTTCCAAACTTTTGTCCTGTTGATTTGTTGTTTATTTGATAATGTTACTAAAAATTTATGTACACAATAATAATAAAATTATAATTTGTGTAATTGGATGATAATAATAATAATGGAATTTGTTTGGAATAGCGAAAAACCTATTAGTACTGTGATCTTACTTCATAATTTGATATGTAATGTAGTTTGACACCTGACACATTGCTTGCTTTTTACTGTAATTACTGCAAATTTCAAAACTTTTTAAATTTATTTGACAAATCTGGCCAATTATCAGTTGCATTTAATTGAATAATTACTCCATTTTTCCAAACTTACAGTATGTCCTGTTTATTTGACAAATATCACCAATTAACAGTGTACACAATTATAATAATATTAATAATAATAATAATAAATTATGATTTGTATAATTGACAATATTATTATTAAATTATTTATTATAGTTTTAAATGTTTTATTATTGTTGTGGGGGCATCCATACTTCTGGTTCTAAACCCATGTCGGAGAAGTCTGTTTCGCTCAAGTGCTCTGTGAAAAATGGATTTTTTTTTTTTTTTTTAAATATCTCAAAAACCAACCTGGTGCATTACCCCCTTCACTGACCTTTATGAGATGAGCCATTGAGAAGTCCAGTCTCGACATTTGGTTTGTGTTTGAATGGTCTTTTTCTGTGGTGATGACCGTCCTTTCTTTTATCTTCTCCCCCACAGAGCAGTTTCCTGTAAACAAATCGCAGGAGTATTCTCTTTGATCACATGGGATGCTTTTGATGCGCTGGTTAGATATCTCGTATGTAATCATTCATTTTTAGCCTGAAAGGCAGCGGCTATTTTCTTTTGTGACGTCATGTGCAGAGTACTTAGCCTTTGCATCGAAAATGAAATAACAGACCGTATTTTCTTTAAAAGCGTAAAACTAGCTGCACTCATGTGAGAATAGCCCTGGAAGATGGCCTAATGGTAATCCCAGTTAGTTGAGAAGAGCGGATGGAGCACGTTGCCACAAAAAAATGGGCCTTTTCTCCAAGCCAGAAGCTGACGTTAGCAGGCTAGTATTTCTCAACAGATGGATCTCAAACATATTCCCTCTTTCCTTGCCTTTTGCTTCTGCTTAGAGTCATTTCTCTCTCTATTTTCATCTCCCAAAATGGTATTTTACCTCCGGTCTCCTCATCCATTTTCTCCACGGCACTTTTAAAAGTTTCCAAAAGTGCATATATGGCTGTGGATTTGGACGTGATGTGAGCATTCAAAGCGCTTGGCTTTCTGTTTTAAGTCCCTTTACTAGTGTTGAGTTCTGACAGTGATTCATGGCTTTAACGGTTGTAATCCTTTGACTTTGAGACAGATTCTGCCCACCTCCACCGGGTAACGGCTGGAGCATGCGGAGGGCAGGAGCGAACAGCTGTACATCAGCCGTTCATTTCATTCCCGTAAAGCGACATCATTCACCTCGCTGTCGAGCTGAGCACTAAACTCTTTTACTGAGTGTCACGCCCGCCCAAGTGTATAATCGAGTGCTTGGCCCACTAAACAGGCAATCCAGCACGTTTGGAGGACCAGCCTCTCCATTTTGGGTCTCTGGTGAGCCGTGGCCTCATGTCGTGTTTACAGCTGAGATCTTTGAATTTTCAATGCTGCCTTTGGTCAGTATTGTTAGAATATCTGGGTTTACATTGCTTTATTAATCCTAACAGATGACGTTATTAAACAGAATGAAGATTTATGTATTTTATTGATAAGTAGATAAGATATTTTATGATGTTTACAGTCTGCGCGGTAGCTATAGAAAAGCAAGTCAGAAGTCAGAGACTGTTTTTGTCTGCTTACCTTATTCTCTTGATGCGCCCTTATTTAAACAGACATGGAGAATGCTTTCCTTGTTAAATTCTTCATACACGTTTGCTTCCAGAAGCTCACTTTTGCAGCCGAAATGGTCAGTGGTGATGGCAGCTCATTATATCTGCTGGGAGAGGTGTTTGTCAGGAAGGCATTTGACTCAGTTTAGTGGAGATGTCTGTTGCCAGGTTTTCAGAACATCACATAGATTACAAAGAAAAGTTTCTTTTTTTTTTTTTTTTTTTTTTTTTTTTTTTTTTTTTATTCCCAAGTCTCTTGCTTTGTAGCAGTGACCTCTGATTCACCTCCACTCTGCCCAAACACAGACAAATGTTCTTGGTTTCAGTCTCTTGACTGTCTTACATAATACCCCATGGTCATCGAGTTCATTTAAATCAGGATCTTTATGTAATTGAATGCAGGATGACCTCTGTGAACCGTATTAGCAACAGTGTGTTTCCAAGACCTTGACCAAGAATGTTACCAGTATCAAATGTTTGTCCAGTGACCTGATAATGTTGCAATGCTGTGAGCAGTGTGTAATTAAGATGTAATTACATTTTTAATCCAATTTTGTGGAGGAAAAAAAATATGTAACATTTGAAAATCCAATAAAATGAGTCAAGAAAGATGCTCATTTTGAAATATTTAGCAGATTATTTACACTATTGTTCAAAAGAAATTAATACGTTTATTCAGCATACACATTAAATTGATCAAAAGTGACAGTATAAATGTTTCAAATGTTGTTCTTTTGCACTTTCTATTCATCCAAGAATCCTGAAAAATATATCACAGTTTCCACAAAAAAAAATATTAAACAACCATTTTTGACATTTGATATTAATAAGAAATGTTTCTTTGGCACCAAACAGCATATTAGAATGATTTCTGAAGGATCATGTGACACTGAAGACTGCAGTAATGGCTGCTGAAAATGCAGCTATGCATTACATGAATAAATTACATTTTTAAATATATTACAATAGAAAACAGTTCTATTATATTCCAATAATATTTCACAATATCACTGTTTGAACTGTATTTCTAATCAAATAAATGCAGCCTTGGTGAGCATAAGAGACTTCTTTGAAAAAAAAAATTTAAATCTTACTGAACCCAAACATTTGAACGGTTGTGTGCACGTGTGTTTGTGTATAAAAGTAATATATATGTACATTTTCCTAGAAAAGAAAGGTTGTTAATTAAAAAGTGAATTGTGTGAGTGTTTACAGAGATCTTTAGATATGTAAACGTGTATATCTTCTGAAGTATTTTTTATTTATTTATTATATATAGATGGCCTCAGAGTCAATAGACTAAAAGCCACAAAACTCCAACTTTGATTTTGAGTCCATTCCTTTTTTCTTTTTAAAATAAAAGGGTCATAATCAAAATACCGAATATGTCACTGCAATGTCAAGGCTCTCTTTGAAGAGTGGTAAACACATGTGTGATCACACACAGTTGGCTGCGTACAGGGCTCGCCTTATGCAGCAGACACCTGAATGTTCCTCATGACTGTTCCCTGCGTCAGTCTGAGCTCGCATGGCTGGTGAAGGGCAGTCAGTCACAGAAACAGATGTGTTTGCATGTTCTACATAATGCGGGGCAATAATCTAGCAGTCTGCCGTGGCATTACCCCCTGCTGTCCTGAAAGGCAGTGACAAACCGTCCGCTGTCTTTCCCAAGGTACAGCGCAAAGAGTGCTTGTGTACAAACGAGGTCACTTGATTAGTGTCTTACAGAGTGGGAAGGTTGCGTGTTGTCCTATCCAGTGTTGTTTGCATAAGTGCAATTATTTTTGTATGCGTGCCATTGATTTTTATGGAAGGATTTTCCGGACTATTTTCAAATAGAATTGCAAATTGTATTTTCAATTGCGTTTTCCATATGTGGACGCATAAATTGTGACAATCCAAATGCAATTGCAAATCTTGCATTACCGTTTGCATTTTCGCTTTCGCGAACGCACAGTGACTGCCACATTTCAAATGAAAAAGCAAAGTCTATTTGCAACTGTATTTCTCATGTCTTACGAGTTATGAACCTGTCATATTTAAATAGCAATATTAATTACCACATTTGCTTTTTTCACTCTCTCTGCGCCGCGCATATAACCTGCCAAAACTCAAATGGAATCGCAATTCCTTTTGCATTTGAATTTCCGATGTCTACACTGAAAGCTGTCAATCAATGTGAGGGGCGGGACTAAACTAGGGGGCGTGTTTGTTGGGAGGTGACGTCACTCACAGATGACTGTGCTGAATGCTTTGATCAATGGAGGTAATCGTTAAAGCCTCCGCTAAAGGCAGCTGCCAATCAGTTCGTGCCTGTTAACGAACAGACAGTGCAACCTTCTTGGCACAATACATAATTCTGTCTTTTTTTACCCCAAATACAGCGATTATCCGCTGATAACAGAGCCACAAACGGTACACACAATAGGTCAAAATTCACTATTAACCAAACGCTTTTCACCTGTCTCAACATCTCTCACTGTTTCTCTCACTCTGATTGATGCAAGTCAGAAAACAGACAGTGCAATTCTACACTTATTACAGTACATTTTATTTGTAAGCAAACAAAACCGTGCCAATCTATATTTATTTACCCATTTTCCACTTTACTATATATTTTATTCAACAGTTTTAATCCGTTATGGAGCACGCGTCCCGTGGGACCAAAGCGTCACCAAAAAGACTTTATTTTTGTCGTGATCTCTACATAACAAAAGTTGCTTTCTCGTTATCACGACTTCTTTTTCTCTTGATCTCAACATAACAAAAGTTGTTCTCTAAGTTACACAACTGCGCCAGCAGGTGGCAGTATAGAAGTACTGATGGGGAGTTGTATACTGTATCAACTATAGCCTACTGTACGCGCCTGGACAGAGGACCTTTGTGATCACTATAATTTATGCAGTTTATTACTGACATTTAATTAACTTACAAATGTTAAACATTAGTTCAGTGATGTTATACAGTGTTGTAGCCTTATCTTTTGTATTTTCTACATTTCTTTGTAGGAAACCACACACACACACACACACACACACACACACACACATATATATATATATATATATATATATATATATATATACATATATACATACACATACACACACACACGCACACATATAACAGCATCCCAAGCTTGTATCACACACGATATCACAGCCTATCCTACATTACTAATAAAAATCACAAACAAATTATTATAATATATTATTATATATAATTTTATCTTAAACAAAGTGAGTAAATTGAATTGAAGTAAGTTGAATCCAAGCAGTTTAAGATTTTTTTAGAATAGGCTCTTTTCTGCATTCTTCTGAAGGCGCTCCGCCTGCGCTTGCGGTGTTGAATGCGTTGTTTTTAGACCATTTAAACATGTTAATTACACAAATAAAACATTTAGTGTAGCCTAACTCTGGACAAAATCAGCAGTGTTTGATTAGCCTATATTTAATTTATTATAGACGTTATTTCTAAGTGAAGCAACATTTGCTGAAATGTCCACAAGAAGAGCACACGGTCATCTGTCGATCATTTACGCTGAGTTTGGTCTTTTAAAAACACTCTCAATTAACACATTAAGCCAGGTTAAGTGTTTAAGAATGTCCCTGTCAAGGCTGCATTTGTTACTATAGCAACAGTAGACTAAATTAAGTCATGATCACGAGAAAACAAAGGAAAAAATGATAATATGCATGGCCGCTTAGAACTTCCGTACTATTACAGATTAAAAGAAAGGAATAAAATGTACTGTAATAAGTGTAGAATTGCACTGTTGGTTTTCTGACTTGCATCAATCAGAGTGAGAGAAACAGTGAGAGATGTTGAGACAGGTGAAATGCGTTTGGGTAATAGTGAATTTTGACCTATTGTCCGTACCGTTTGTGGCTCTGTTATCAGGGGATAATCGCTGTATTTGGGGTAAAAAAGACAGAATTATGTATTTTGCCAAGAAGGTTGCACTGTCTATTCGTTAACACAGGCACGAACTGATTGGCAGCTGCCTTTAGCGGAGGCTTTAACGATTACCTCCATTGATCAAAGCATTCGGCACAGTCATCTGTGAGTGACGTCACCTCCCAACAAACACGCCCCCTAGTTTAGTCCCGCCCCTCACATTGATTGACAGCTTTCAGTGCAGACATCGGAAATTCAAATGCAAAAGGAATTGCGATTCCATTTGAGGTTTGGCAGGTTATATGCACGGCGCAGAGACAGTGAAAAAGCAAATGTGGTAATTAATATTGCTATTTAAATATGACAGGTTCATAACTTGTAAAACATGGGAAATGCAGCTGCAAATAGACTTTGCTTTTTCATTTGAAATATGGCAGTCACTGTGCGTTCGCGAAAGCGAAAATGCAAACGGTAATGCAAGATTTGCAATTGCATTTGGATTGCCACGATTTATGATGCGTCCACATATGGAAAACGCAATTGAAAATACAATTTGCAATTCTATTTGAAAATAGTCCGGAAAATCTTTCCATAGATTTTATTTGAAAATGTGAGCCGATTTAAATTCTCCTTGCATAGGTAGTCCTCATTCAAATCTTTTCATGCCCAGGTTTTAGGAATATTCTGTATTGTGGTGTGTGTGTATGTACGTATCAGTCACTTGCACTGGTTCGAAATCCCAGTGACAGAATGTAAATATTTCATTTCAGCTGTGCTGCAGCTCAAAACACATTATTAATTTATAGGTTTGAAACTCCTCCAATGCCTTCCTGTATCTGATATTATACCTTTGAAAAGCGTCTGCGTCTTCCGGCAGCTTATGAAGTTCTTGTCTGAATATTGCTTATCATGCTGGCCCACCCTCTACCTCTCGCTTGGGGATAAAGCCTGAAATTATAAAAGTTCCTTTTGCAGAATTGCACCTCGGCAGTCAGCTGTTAGCTCGAGCATTTCTAATCATTCGCTTACAGTGAGGCTAGATCAACATCAGCAGAATGTTTTTGCAGATGGCCTTCAGGCCCAGTTATGCTCTTATTTTAATGAACCTAGGATTTTTAAAGGTGCACTCAATATGTTTTTGTTTATCTATGCTGAGTTTTCTTCGTCCCGGTGGTCTTGGACATATTTTTGCTTTTTTCACTTGAGCCTTTTCCCTGCCTCATATTATAACTTTCCTAAAATGGACATTCCAACAAGTGTAATGTTATGTCTGCATTATGTATATGCATTTTAGATGTATTTTGTCTAGATGTTTATCCTGGGTAAATCGCCTGGAGCACTGTCAGAAAGCACTATATGAAGTTAACGTTGTTTTTAGTAACAGCATGACATGACTGGTCATGTGATCTCAAAACATGGACAATCCAATCCATGTTAAAAATAAGACCAGGTTTTAGTTGTTGCTCGTTTCAATCCCACAAATCTGCAAATATGATTAACCTTTTAGTTAATCATAAATATAAAGGCAGCAAAATATTTTCTTGTACACCTCTATTCAAAAGTGTTGGGGTCGGTAAGATTTGAGTATTTTTTTTTTAAGTTGTTTATGCTCACTAAAACTGCATTTCTTAGATCAAAAACAGTAATATTGTGAAATATATTATTACAATTTAAAATCACTGTTTTCTGTTTTAGCATATTTTAAAATGAAATGTATTCCTGTAATGGCAAAGCTGAATTTTTAGCATCATTACTCCAGTCGTCAGTGTCACATAATCTTCAGAAATTATTCTAATATGCTGATTTGGTGTGCAAGAAAGTTTTCTTATTATCATCAATGAAAATGGTTGTGCTGCTTAATATTTTTGGGGAAGTTGTGATACATTTTTTGACTAATAGAAAGACCAGCATTTATTTGAAATTGAAATCTTTTGTGACAATGTAAATGTCTTCACTGTCACTTTTGATCAGTTTGTTGTGTCCATGTTTTATTTAAAAATAAGTAAATAAATAAAATTCTATTCTATAAAAAAACAATTCTATTAATTTGACACTTACGTCTTTTTGCATGTTATCTGTAAGTAAAATATTTTGTCATTGTCACTATTTTTGACCACTGTTTAGAAAGCAGAATGAAATGGTATTAATCCCGAATTCTGTACATTTTATATTTTTTTCATTATACATGAAAATTTGTTTAATTTTTGTTTTTACAGAATTTATTTACTTTATGTATTTATTTATTTATTTATTTATTTATTTATTTATATTTGTCATCTAAACTTGTCAGCAGACCCCTTACGAATTTGAAAACTCCTGTTCTAGATCACTGACTTCGAGTGTTCATCTTATACAACTGTACATCATTTTAATCATATCTTAAATCAAGCGCTATTCGTTTCTTTATGAACAGAATGTTTTTACTTAGCAAAAGAATAAAAAATGCACTTTTACTTAGTCGTGCACTGCAAGATCAGTTCATGTTGGTCTGTCTGACAAGGCTGGTCTAGAGTTCAGGCCGGTGATGTATGACTTCCATCACTTCTGCTCTGTATTCTCATTTGTATTCCCCTCTGCTTTTTTGACACTCTCAAACCCCCCCAATGCCCCTTCCCAATTTATGCTTTCTACGCAAACTCCACTGAAGGTAATGATGTGCTACGGGTACATTTCATTGGTGTACTAATGATCTCTGTTTTTCCCCTCTTATTTTGGTTCCACGTGTGCAGTGATGTGGAGAGCTGGTTCTGCGCGTGTCCTTCGCTCTACTCCGGTAAGCTGTGCCAGTTCACCGCCTGCGAGCGAAACCCGTGTGCGCGCGGCGCCACCTGCGTTCCCCAGACGCGGCTTGAAGCAGCGTGTCTTTGCCCCTACGGAAGGCAGGGTCTCCTCTGCGATGAGGGTAGGTCCCGTCAAGGTTCGTGCGTAGACTGCGATTTACCAGCATCCATGGAGACACAATGAAGCCAGCATGGCCAGAGGGTGTTTCGTTTGATATTTGTTGCATTCTGAGGTTTGTTTTCCTCCATCTCCTGCGAGCACCTCCGTCTTTGAGGTTAGACCCATAGGTGGTAGATTGAAATGTATTCCCAGTGGTTTTGTTTAACTGATGCAAGCCGCTGAAATACCATTCCAATTAGAGAAGCTAAGTGCTCTACGCTCACTACAAGCTCACTAAACAGTTACTGAACTCTGCACGTTTTGAGGATAACAGCCAGTCTGCGTTGTACTGCTATCTCGATTCCTCTGACTTTTCGAGGCGTCTACAGGTAATATAGTACGCATCCAAATATAATGAGCATACCAAGTGCTTTAAATTAGGCGACTCTGAAACTTAATTTATCAAAGCGTAGTCGCAAAATGTACTCACTGCAATTGGGTTTGTTTTATTGTCTCAAATAACAAAGCAGTGAAGACGCACTACAGCGGCGTATAACTAATGTACTCCTCTTCCCGGCTCTACCTCGC
The DNA here is from genome assembly GCA_039654775.1 of Spinibarbus caldwelli. Taxonomy (NCBI): domain Eukaryota; kingdom Metazoa; phylum Chordata; class Actinopteri; order Cypriniformes; family Cyprinidae; genus Spinibarbus; species Spinibarbus caldwelli. The sequence continues at coordinate 8,929,585 of CM077243.1, forward strand.
AGTGTTAAGTCAGCTAAAGTCAGATATCTGCTTACACAGATAGCTCTTCATCTTCTCATCGGCGCTTAGAGGGGAAAGAACTGCTGCTATTTTGCTGTAATCTAATTGGGTGGCGTGGTTTGAAGACCACTTGGCACAGCACGCCAGGCAGGGCTAGCAGACGTCGCTCTGTCAGACAGCAAAGAGCCCGATGCCAAATAAAGTGTTCTAATCTCCCAGTGTCACACCGAGTGGGACTGACATTTGAATTTAAAGGCCGATAACAGCAGATAACATCAATCAGTATTGATTAGTAGCCAAGGCCTCGCTGCCTCTGGGCAGTCAATCAACTTTAGATCTGCTGGACTTCTTCAAATGAGCCTGGACTAATGGAATTATAAGAAGGGTGTTTTGAGGCTGTTTTATGTATTGATTTAGTGTTGCATTTAGATACATTTTTAGTCATGTATTTTTATAGATTACTCAGAAAATAAGATTCAAAGAGCATGATCTTATTTTTTTTAAAGTTGCCAGGCAACATGGCAAATGTGATATATGTAGTAGCATCCAAAGTAGCTGCTTAAATTAACTTTCAAGAAAAAGAAATATATTGGAAAAATAGATGTCATGCACTAGTGTTATATTAGTGTCATATAAATAGTATGATAGTATTTTCAGTATATTTAAAGTTAGTTTATTTTTATAATTTAATTTTTCATTTTATTTTTAGTTTAGGTTTGTCATTTTAATAATAATGTTCATTTTTACTTTTTATTTTACATTTCTATTTAGCTTTCATTTTGTTTTCAGTACAAAACTTAAATTCTTAACTTAAACATCATTTAAGTTAGTTGCCTTGGAAACATTGTATTTTATTTTTTTAATTTTTAAGATTTATTTATTATAAGATATATTTATTTCAATAACCGATAACAATTTTTAGTTTAACAAAAACAATACTGTCATGTACATTTTTGTTTTTATTTCACTGTAAGGTGAATTACTAAAATGACCAAAATTAAAACTTATTTCAGTTAGTTGCCAAGACAAAATGTTTGGTTTTCTTTTAAGTTAAAAATTTGTTTTTTGATATGCATATTTTTTCAGCTTTACTTCAATTGCCAATAATAATTTTTAATAGTTTTATTTAAAAATAACAGCACTGCCATGGATTTGATTTGATTTTTTGTTTGTTTTTGTTTGTTTGTTTGTTTGTTTGTTTGTTTGTTTGTTTGTTTGTTTTGGCCTGACCAAATTAAAATCTATTATTTGCATAAATGCAGCTTTATTATTAAAGAATTAGCTTTTTTAGAGGTTCTATTCAGAATCCAGAGCCAGACAGATAGATTGATCTTTCGATTGATCATGGGAGCTTGTGTTGCTGAAAGCAACTTGAGGCGGCAGTGGAGTTTAGTGGACAGACTGTGTTCTCTGACGCATCATTAACATCACACTCACCTAAAATAGACCCATAACATAATAGCACATCTGTCCTAAACCACCTTACTGCCTTAACACACACTTCCGGTATTTTCATTTCACTGGCACCAGGCTCTACGTCAAAAGATTAAAGAATCATCTTGTGGGAAGTGTATAGGTTCAAACCGATTTTGTGAGGAGTTGCTCACATGTGCATATCTTTATTTTTATGTCTTTATTTATTTCATTTTTGCGTGTGTGTGTGTGTGTCAGTGGTAAGAGAAGGAAATCAAAAAAAGCAAAATATCTCCGGGTCCAGCCAACACAGGAAAGCTATTGAATTTCACTAGAGCAAAATCCTTACACACAAATGGTTTTTGACTAGAACGAATGGAAATAAATGGGTGATGTCACCTGTAAAAACTGCCAGTGAGTCGGAGGTTTTGTTTTCTTGTTCCTTTTTTCACCTCCAGCAACAGCAGCAGAATAACACAGCAGAGAGAACCAGCCTGTGCTCTGCAGTACCTTTTGCATGAAAAGTTAAACCTTAGTTACATGGTTATTTTTAGTTACATGGTTATTTGAGGTCATATCCTGTCATATGGGACATTGACAGATACATTTTTAGTTATAAGAAGAATTTGCAAAAGTAATAAAGCGTGGTTTTATTCATGTATCAGTAGTGAGAAATAAATCAGGGGAAAGCAAAAGTTTTTCCTGCCTAATTATTGCAATTCTGATTACTTCTGAAGGCTAGTATCAGAAATCCCATTTGACTTTGGAAATGAGCTCAAATCACATCCTTACACAGGACTGCAGTTTATCTTAGGATGGTAATTGCCGTTCTCAAAAAGTACCCAGTATGTCCGATTAATAAATTGCCGGTTTATTAATGAATTTCACTTGGAGCAAGAAACGTAACTCAGCATATGCAGCATATCACAGAGCCATTACATGACACTGCGAGTTAAGAAATACAGCTGGCCCCATCAAGCCATCCCTGCTAAACACTCATTCTAGTCCTTCATTAGGCGCTGTGCAAATAAACCGTGACAAGGTAATATATGTGCAATTTCAAAAGGCATCAATAATTCAAGGGGAGAGCAGAGGGAAGAACTTCAATGCTGTTCCCAGAGAAATCCTCCGGAGAGGCTTTGCAGACTGCACAGTTCATAAAGACAAAATGAGGGGTGGAGAAAACTCTTTATGTAGCACATTTTTTCACTGGAGAAAAAGTGTAAATGCTTAATGTACCCAAGCTGAAATGTTTCTGAGTGATGCTTGATGGACCAGCTGATTAAATGGTCAGATTTTCCAACTCTGAAATGCATTGTCCAAAGTAACAGCCATTTCACAAATTCTGACCGATTTCTGCAGATATCACCGTTATGAACAATGTCCATTCCCAGAGTAAAATGGCACAAAATTACAACAATAATCGTTAGCAGCAGCATCTTTTCCCCACAGGAAATATCAATGCATAGAATTTAACAAGCGCTATAAATAGTACAATATCGCCATCTTGTGTCTCCTTCTCAGACAGCTGCTGGTAAATTCACCTCAGACATATTATTATTATTATTATTATTATTATTATTATAGATATGTTTAAACAAAATGTTTATTTTATTTTTTATATATTATTTATTTTTTACTTTTTTGCTATTTCTTTGCAGCTGTCAACATCACTCGGCCCAGGTTTAGTGGACTTGATGAATTTGGATACTCATCCTATGTGGCTTATCCTTCTATTCCCAGTATGGGTCATTTTTATGAATTCCACCTGAAGCTCACCTTTGCCAAAAATGTCTCCGCTTTGAGAAACAACCTCATTCTCTTTTCTGGGCAAAAGGGACAAGGTGAGTCAAAATGGGAATATTGTCTTATTCCTTTATATTTGCTACTCCATCTTTCTTTGTTCACTTTGATTTCAGCGCATCCCTCAGTGCTTATCATACAATGCTGGTGTATGAAAAAAAGAGCTGGATTCATAGCAATTTGGCTGTAAATGTTTTCCCAGCACTAGATGAGGTCATGTTAGAAGTGAGGTTCAGAAATAGTATCACTCAACTAGGAGATATTAATGGAGCAGCTGCTGTAAAATGTGCTATAAGTCCAAGACCCAACAGCAGAGACCATTTATCTGTGCACACAACGGGGCGATGATTTTTATTATCTGCCATAAGGGAAAGATCTGTTATATATGAGGTCTCTAAAGAATCTCAGATAATGGAAGAGAACTCTTGACCATAGAATTCAAAATAGGCTGTAAAGATTTTGTTATATAATATAAGAAATGCAGACTTGTTTACCAATAAAAACATGTAAACATCTTAAATTATAAATAAGTATTAATAATAATTATTTAATACTAAATAGTGTGTAATGTATAATATATAATTATTAATAATAATGTTATAATTATATACACTGATTTTAAAAGGTCTCGCTTAAGCATTTTTAAATTATACATTTCTTGAGAAGGTAGATAATATAAAGATATTAAAAGTAGTTTTCAGATAATACTGTATATCAAATTTTAAGCAAAAATCCAATCTTATTTTTACAAAAAAAAAAAAAATATATATATATATATATATATATATATATATATATATATATCTTTAATATCTTCTAAAACAAATATATTGTTTTAAAGATATTGCTACTTGAAAACATCTCAAAAATGCTGATTAAGAAAATGATTGTATGCAGAGTGACAGGCTTTTTTTCTTAATGTGGAAATGTATATTTCTAACAAAAACCAACAAATCAACTTCCTGTTAAGAAGAGGAGCTGTCGTTTCGAGAGACACGGCATCTCGGTCAAGTTTCCTCATGCCTTGATTTCCTCTGCCACCATCGGCAATTTATTTTAAGGTCAGTTTCAGTGGCTGCTAACTGACACGTCACCGCTACGAACATGTTTAATCAAAAGACAGGCAGCTGAATAAAAGCGTAAGGGGGTATGAATCTTCCTCAGTTCAGCGAGTGTCTCTCGGGATTATAGTTTAGGATGATTCATCGAGGGAAAGAGAGAAGAGGACAGCGCTGTGAATAATGAAGCAATTGTCAAGGGAGCCGTGCACCACAGTGGAGGACAAAATCAAAAAGAAGGAATCAGAGAGGATGAGAAGGCAACTATTCACCTGATAATTGGCCAGATAAATTGGAGCATTAGAGTCATCAGCTCAAAAGAAAAATAAATTACATTTTATAGATGGCCGGATTAACCCGAACCACCAGTGAAGATGCTTCATTTTGACACACTTTTCAAATTTACTATTTTTTTTTTTGCATAGTAATTGAGTGATTAGTGACCACATCAAAATTAGTGATTCATTTTACTGCATGCGCTTTTCAAAACCCTAAATCAGTTTATTTCCAGGTTTAAAAAAATCCAGATTTCTAATATGTTCTCAGACTTTTGGTTCCCACTGCATGTGTTAATTGGATTCTGTGTGTTATTGTTTTTATGAAGGCATCAGTGGAGACGACTTCTTCGCATTGGGGGTGCGGAACGGCAGGATTGTTCATAAGTATAATCTCGGCTCCGGTTTGGCAACAATTATCAGCGAGCGCCTGAATCCGAGGATCAACATTCACACAGTGCACTTTGGAAGATATCTGAAAAACGGATGGCTGAAGGTGTGTTTTACATTTGCAACTATTAAATAATAGTTATATATGGACTTGGCTTCATGGAAAGCAAAAGTTCGTCTGACCTACTCAGTGCTAATACAATTTTATTTTTAGATATACTACCATTCAAAAGTTGGGGGTCAGTTGTGTTTTTTTTTTTTTTTTTTTTTTTTTTAAGTCGATACTTTTATTCAGTGCAAAGATGCATTAAATTGATCGAAAGTGGTAATGTATTATAGTGTTTACAGCTATAATTTGTGTTACAAAAGATTGAAAATAAATGCTGTTGCTTTGTAGTCAAAGAATCCTGAAAAATACTATTATAAAAGTAAAGATATAGTAAATATTTTGTTATATAATGATTATAAAAAAAATTGGGACTTGTGTAGCATTAAAAGTGTTTAAACATCTTTAAAGGATAAATAATAATCATTTAATAATAAATAAATAATTATAAATATTACAATAAATATAATTATTATAGGATTATTTAAAGAAATAAAAATAAAATCATGCTTACCAGTAAAAATAGTTTTAGAATTAAAAATTAAATTATAGAGATACTACAAGTAGTTTTTAGAGGATACTGTATATCATTTATATTTTTTAAGCATAAGCCATTTGTGACCTTGGACCACAAAACCAGTCATAAGGGTCAATTTATTGATGTATGGTTTGTTATGATAGGACAATATTTGGCCAAGATACAACTATGTGAAAATCTGGAATCTAAGGGTGCAAAAAAATGTAAATATTGAAAAAATCGCCTTTAAAGTTGTCCAAATGAAGTTCTTAGCAATGCATATTACTAATCAAATTAAGTTTCGATATATTTACGGTAGGAAATTTGCATCATGGAACATGATCTTAATATCCTAATGATTTTTGGCTTAAAAGAAAAATTTGTAATTTTGACCCATATAATGTATTTTTGGCTATTGCTACAAATATGACTGGTTTTGTGGTCCAGGGTTACAGTTTTCAATTTCAGTCTTATTGAAAAATCTAATGGAAATATATATATCTTAAATATCTTAACAAGTATCTTTTATATAACTAACTATACATTAAAAAAATGCCCATTTTCCACAAGTTGGTACGAATCTTTGGGGTCTTCATAAAATGGCTGCAACATACTTTGGTTAAAATTGAATGGATTCTTATCATTGTAGGGTGATTGTGTCCACACGCTACTAAGACACATTTATATGCAAACTCAATTTAAAAGTGAATTTTGCATCCACTGTCCCCTTTAACTATAAATTTTGCTTCTCAAACATTTTGCTACTTGAAAACATGTACTCATTAAAAAAATACAAATTTATGCCATATATATATATATATATATATATATATATATATATATATATATATATATATATATATATATATATATATATATATATATATATATATATATTATTAGTGCTTTCAAGATATAAATACCATTTCAAAATAGTAATTGCTATTCGTTTGAAATGCAGTACAAAGCCAGTAAACACTTTTTACTAATGGTTTTGAGATTTATATTTGTCTTGTCTCTAAGAATGCTAAACAAAAAAAAAAAAGTAATGACTTGGGATGGAAATTTTTTTTTGTTTTGTTTTGTTTTTTTTGGCTCTTTTTTTACCAGCTGACGTAATTTTGGTTTGTTCTTTTCTGAACAGGTTGATGGGCAGAAGAGAAGGATGGGGACATCCCCTGGACCACTGGTGGGCTTGAACACCTTTAGTCAACTTTATGTGGGTGGATATGAAGAATACACACCTGAGCTATTGCCTGCGGGCTCTCGATTCCAGAACAGCTTTCGAGGTAGTGTGTGTTTTCCTGTTTTTCATTATGGTCTTGTTTGACGTCTTGATTCAGATTGTCAGTTCATGATGAAATCAGTCTTTCTTACTTGGATCATCTTTGGCATGATGTGTAAAGAGAGTGAGGTGCATGAATTGATCTTCTGCTTATTTTCTGAACATCTGTAGCTCTGATGGGACCCTTAACCTTGTGTGTAATATGTGTGCAATCATTCATCACAAAGCTTTATTAAAACATACATTTTAATGCTAACAAAATATGGTGTTTGCAGGTTGGTGTTATCATTCTGAGGGGAATTGCTTGTAAAATGTAACAACTGTTGATCCATCAAAAGTTTAGACACCTACTTTATGAAATAAAGCAGCAATAAAGCAAAAGTTTTATGAAATTGCTCATCCACAGGTCATCTAAGATGTACATGAGTTTGTTTCTTCATCAGAACAGATTTAAGGAAATTTAGCATTACATCACTTGGTCAGTGGATCATCTGCAGTGAATGGGTGCCGTCAGAATAAGAGTTCAAACAGCTGATAAAAACATCACAGTAATCCAAATGACTCCAGTCCATCAGTTAACCAGTCTTAATTAACCAGTGAGTGCAAAGTTTTGTTTTTTTGGGTGAGCTATTCCTTTAAGGGTACATCTTTAGATAAAGGTTAGGATTTCAGATTCAGTTCTTTGTGTCCAAACATTTGACTGGTAGTGTTTTTTTTTTGTTTTGTTTTGTTTTCTTTAGTCTCTATCATCTTATTACACAGCATTTCAGAACAGCTGTGAATCACAGTGAGGAGAGTAGGATAGTGTATCTTCTGTCTCGGGCTCTGGATGCTTTACAGTCAATGGGCCTCATTCATGAAAAACGAGCAGAACAAATTTCTGTGTAAATCCTTTATAAATCTGTTCTTACATAAATTGTTGCATTTCCTGCAGAGTTGAATTAAGACATTCTGTTCCAGAACACCAGAGTGTCTGTCTGTGATTTAAGAAATGTTTTTAATTGGCCGTTGACTGCAGCCTCATTGACATTCTGTGGAATGATCTTAAGCACAACATCATGAAAACATTTGAGCTGATTCCTCCCAACCACTGTATGTCTTATTTAGTCACTTTTGTTAAAGAAATGCTCTACATTCAATACAAGTTATTCTCTATTACAGCATAACATAATTTCGACTCATTTTACAATAATTCACTTACAATGGAAGTCTACTGGGCAAATAAAATATAGTTTCAGAACGGCTATCTTGGGGCATCTTCAACCTCAAATTACGTTGCTGAAACTGCTTGATTATGATTTTAAATGGTTATTGACTGACTATTAAATTATCATCTGAATTTAATACCCACCTATGAATATATGAACTGATCCCATGGAGCTCAAGTCGCTTGATATTCATAACACTCATCTGCCACTTCCTGGATATTTAAAACCTTTTTTTCTGTTTATTTGAAAAAGAGGAACAGAATAGATTTTTCTTTTTCAGCATCAAAGCTCAAGCTCATGTACTTGTACCTATTTTCTGTCTCTCTCCTTCTCCCTGATGGCTTTTCCAAAAAAAATCGCACACTTTGTCAACACCGTTATTTTTTTCTTGTCGTTTCTGTAGAGAGCCATGTGCCGGAATTAGATGCTTTTATTATATGAATTTTCAGTGATGGCACAAATGTTGCCTCTTTCTGAATGTTATATTTACTAGTCTTTTGGAAAAGGCATCTGGGATGTTCATTGGATGCCTCCAGAGTGATTAGAAGAGCTTAGTTTGGGGTCCGTAAGTTATTTTTTTTTTTTTTAATGTGTTTGAAAGTCTTTTTTTCAAAGTTTATCAAATATCTGCATTTATTTGATCAAAAATATAGTAAAAACTAATATTGTAAAACATTATTACAATTATTATTTTCAGTTGTAATGTATTTTACATTTATTCCTTCATTTATTAGATCAGAAATACAGTGAAAGCAGTAATGCTGTGTAATATGATTACAATTTAAGAATTTTCTATTTTATTATTTAAAAAAAAAAAACTAATTTATTTCTGTGATGGAAAAGTTTAATTTTCAGCAGACGGCAATCTTCAGTGTCACATGATCCTTCAGAAATCATTTTAATATGCTGATTTGGTGCTAAAGAAACACTTCTTATTATCAGCATTGAAAAATAGTTCAAAAGAACAGCATGTATTTGAAAGACTTTTTTTTTTTTTTTCTTTTTTTTTTTTTTGTAACTATGGAAAAGTCTTTACTATAACTTTTGATCAGTTTAATGCATTCTTGCGGTATAAAAATATTAATTTCTTAAAAAAAAAAAAAATCTTGACCCCAAACTTTTGATGCTGTATATTGATGCTTGTATATGCTGACTTTTGATACTGTATATTTCATTCTACTCCTCACACAATGCTGTCATATGGCTTCAGAAAACTAAGAATATAATGCACAAGTCATAAAGGCTACATTCAAAGTGGTTTTAGTGTTTTGTTTTGTTTTGTTTCTCCTTTTAGGAGCTATACAGCCCTTGGTTACCATGAACATGAGAGTAAATAATGACAGAATTTTCTCTCTCTCTTTGACTTTAAAGGCTGCATTTTCGATCTGCTGTTTCGGACGAGACGAGATGGCAAGTTTCATCCTCCAGGAGGGCCAGAGGGCAGGCCAGCGTCAGGACGTAATGTGGGGCAGTGTGGCGTTAATCCGTGCAGCTTGGTCATCTGCCAGAACGGAGGCACCTGTGTGGACTCTGGATCCTCTGTGTAGTAAGACTTCCACTTCAGAACAAGCACCTGTTTGTGCATGAGAATGACTGACAAACATTATTAATCATTTGTGTTTGGCCTTCCCCTCCAGCTGTCAGTGTGTGTTTGGATGGAAAGGTGGTCTTTGCTCTGAGAAAGTGTCGTTCTGTGATGCTGAGCACATCCCACCGCCCTCCTGCGCTCGCAGCGCCACCTGTGTGCCCCTTCCTGATGGATACACATGCCAGTGCCCCCTAGGCTCTGCTGGACTCTTCTGCCAGCAAGGTTAGATCACAATCAATCCCACCTCCAGGGAACCGCTGGGGGTCCTTCGTAGGGTTCAGACAAACATAGTGTAAAAAAGAAAATAAAGATCATAAAATAATAGGTTAAAATTTCCAAATTGTCTCATTCTGCTTTCTAAAGACAGTAAATTAATGCCTTTTTTTATTATTAGCAGCCATATTTTTGTTTCTTTTCAGGTATACAGTAACTGCGGGTAGAAAAAATACTATCCAGTTAATAGATATAATATAATATAATATAATATAATATAACTAATATAATATTTACATGCATTTACAGGTGTTTTTTTTTTTTTGTTTGTTTTTTTATAAATGTGTATTAAAATGTTTTTAAAGAAGTCTCTTATTCTCACCAAGGATTCAATGATTTTATTAAAAATAAAGTAAAACTAATATTGTGAAATAGTATGACATTAACTAATTTCTACTAAAATAACTGTTTTAAAATGTAATTTATTCCTGTAATGGCAAAACTGAATTTTTTTTATTTATTTAATTATTAAAAAAAATTTTTGGTAGGATTCTTTGGTGAATAGAAGGCATTTGGTTGAAATGTCTTTACTGTCACTTTTCATCAGTTCAGTTTGTCCTTGCTGAATAAAAGTATTCATTTCTTTAAAAGTAAAATCTTTGACTCCAAACTTTTGAACGATTGTGTGTGTATATGTAAACACACACACAGATAGATAGTTAGATAGATATTACTGTATAAAAGGAACTTGTTACATTTTTATATATATATATATATATATATATATATATATATATATATATATATATATAAATTTTTTTTTTTTTTTTTTTTTTTTTTTTTTTAATTTATATTGTTAAAAGGCACTGTCAAGTAAGTACTGCCTTGAATAAAAAACTTTCAAAAAAAGGCTAAAAATGTTTGCCTTTTCTGTTTCTCAAAAAAATGCTTCATTCACTTTATGAAAGTCAAGAAGTTTTTTATTTAAATAAGCTTTAATTTTAGAGACTGTACTTTCAAGTTTCTTTATTTCTTTTCCAGCTATATCTATCAGTGATCCTTTCTTCAGTGGGAATCAATCATCTTGGATGTCATTTCCTCCCATCAACATAAGACACAGAACTCATTTGCAACTGCAGTTTCAAACTCTTTCACCGGAGGGCATCCTGTTCTACACCGCACGCTACTTGAGCAGTCGGTCCGGTAAAACAGCATCTTGACTTTAATTACATTATGCAAAATTAAACCATTTAAGTGTATACTTAATACATATTCATACGTACTCATACATATTCATATTTAAGATATGTTCAATAACAAAATGTGAGCAAATGTGAACAATGTGACCAAAATGCTGTTAATTATCATTTATTCTCTATCCATCCAAGGTGATTTCCTCAGCATATCCCTGTCAGCTGGATTTGTGCAGCTCCGCTATAATCTGGGAAACGAAACTATTATATTACAGTCTCCAAAAAGTGTAGACGTGACTGGCAAGAGGTGGCACACAGTGAAGGCTGGTAGAGAAGGCAACCGTGGCTTTCTGATTCTAGACGATGAAGCTGTGACCAGGAGCTCTTTGGAGGGCTCAACCACTCTGGATGTCGCCACAAATATCTTCATTGGTGGTGTGTCTTCCCTGAACGCAGTGTCCCAGGATGCAATGGAGAAGGACCCAGTGGGATTCACTGGCAGCATTCGAGAAGTCATAGTCAACGGGCAGGACCTTGAGCTTACAGAGAAAGGCGCACTGGATGGAGCCAATGTTGGCGACTGGGACGGGACAGCATGTGGATATAAGGTTTGCTTGAACGGTGGCTACTGCCATCCAGCTGGTCTTTCTTCCTTCAGGTGTATTTGCCCCTCATTGTGGACCGGTTCACGGTGCCAACAGTCGGTTCACTGTGTCAACAATCTTTGTCAACACAATTCTGTCTGTGTCCATAACACAACATCTGTTTCATATTCATGTATGTGTTCTTTAGGATGGATTGGGACTTATTGTGACCAAGAAGTCACGTTGAGGACTTTAAGGTTTACTGGAAACTCTTATTTGAAATACAAGGATCCGAAGTACAACTCTAGGAATTTGATGTACACCGAGGTGTCACTGAATTTTTCTACTTCAGCAGGGGACGGTTTGATCCTTTGGATGGGGAAAGCAGAGAATGAAGACGATGACCATCTAGCTGTTGGGCTGCAGGATGGTTATCTGAAGGTTTCGGTCAATCTTGGTGAGAGAACCGCTCTTCCTCTTGTGTATCAAAACACTTTCTGCTGTAATCACTGGAATTACCTGTCTATTATTCACAACCGAACTCTCATCCAGGTCTGTTTGAATGAGGAAAGGGTCATTTTTGAAGACATTGACCCCTTTGAGCGGTATGTAGCGGTAAATTATGGAGGGGTGATTTATTTTGGGGGTTTTGAATTGAAAAGAGATGTGGCCTCAGTTACGTCTGGTGTATTTACTAAAACGTTTGATGGGAGTATTAGAGATGTTTTCTTGTATCAGGACATCAGAGAGCTGGAGTTTCTACAAAACAGTGAAGGTTTTAATGTCTATCAGGGTGAAGAGTAGAAAAAATTATTGTGCTTATTGTTGATATCTTGATTTTTGATTTTAGGTATTCATGTCCAGAATACATGCTCAGTGGCACGATCACAGTGCCTGTTTTCAAGAGGTGAAATCTGTTGTTTATCATTTGCATGGTAAAATGATGCTGTAAGGTGGTAGGAGTGAACCTGCATCAAAGATGCTTATGAAAGGTACAAAAACACTGCAAAAAATCATCTCAAAATCACCACACAAATGTGTTTGAAGGAACGAAATGAAGAGATGAATATGATAGCAGGATCTGTGCGTCTTACTGAATTACCAGTTGATATTTGTCCAATTTGTTATTCTTGTTTACGCCACAAAAAAAAAAAAAAAAAAAAAACACTTCAGTAACTTCGGTATTTTAAGAGGGAAAAATGTCTTTTAAATAAAATAATGGAGTGACCTTTCTGAATTTATGTATTAACTACTTGTAAAGGATTTTATTCTCAATGTCAAAACAAATGAGGAACAAAATGGAGCTTTAAAAAAAAAATTTCAGCAAAGGGTCAGAATGTCAAACTAAATGTTTTCATTTCTGAGATACGAGGTTTGCTGTTTTTGTTACCGTTAGCAGAATTTGGGATGTCTAAATACAGTTTAAAACCATATTCCATGTGTTCAAAAAAAAATTCAGTGGCTTATAGTTGATACACTTCCATTTCCCATAATGATAAAATGTATAATACTAATAAACTACCCCCAAAATTTCTTAATTGCTTTTTCGTTATTGTGAAATAATCAGTACCTTTTTCTGTGATCTCAGGTGTTATTTTTAATTACAGTGCATGACTATAAAAAAGAGCCTCTTAAAGAAACAGACTTTCATTTCAGTCGCTTTACTAACAATAAAAACATTTTATTATGAACTGTACATAAACACAATGTGCTGAATATGCACATTTCTGTTGTGTGACAAGCCAAAATGTACAAAGAAATATTTGTCACCTGAAACATAGAAAATACTTAAGCCAAATTTAGAAAAATTAAAACAAAAATAAAAAGTGAAGCAAAAGAAGCTGTTCTCATCAACCATGGGACGTTTTGTCTCATAGCTCTTTGCGTACAACAGTAGTTTCATTTTCTTGATTACAACCAGCTGCTTGTGAAGACAATGTTAGTGGGTAATTGAAAAGCCAGGTAGGGAAAATTTACATTTTAAAACAAAAGAAATATCCTTTAGATTGCAAAAAAAAAAAAACACCAACTAAAAATCTCGTACTAGCTGCTTTTCCATATAAAAATCATTTTGCAACTTTATAAATAGTTTTCTTCTACTGTTTTACAGATTTAAGGAAGGTGGAGCGGTTCGATGCCAAGATCACGAACGCCTGTCTCTCGAGTCTCTCCTGTGTTTCTCATAATCAGAATCCCGTCTGTGTTTGTCTCTGTCCCGGTAATGACTGCTGCTGTGGTGCTGCTCTCTCTGTCTGTCGTACCTGTCCTCTTTCGAGTGGCGCTCTTTATGACTGTGACTTCTCTCCCTGTGCTTTTCACGGTCCCTGTCGTAGTGCCTGCTTTTGTGATGGTGTCTGTCATAGTGTTCTCTATCTCTATTGTCCTTCCTGTAGGTCTCATCAGACCTTCTGGACGGCTTGTCGCCCAAGTCGCTGTAGGACTTCTCCGAGCCTTTCTCGTCTTTGCTGAGGGGCGAAGAGGCTGGCAAGCTGGACTCATACGTCAGAGGAGGCGCAGGGAGCGTTTGGGGAGGGACAGTTTGAGGCCAAGGTGGAGCAAGCATGTGAGGATCGCTTTGAGGGAACATCTGTGGAGGAGGTGGACCAGGAGGAAACGGGAAAGGCGGAGGAACCTGTGGTTGAAGGGGTAAGTAAGGGGCAGGATTGGCTGGAAGAGGATAATATTGGGGATCAGGTGGACCAGCATGATATGAATGAAAAATGGTAGGTGGGTTATACGCTTTAGGGTTAAAAGAAGAGGTCCTGCACTGCTTGGGACCTTCGTTCTTCCCAATTGAAGAGATTGTGGTGATGGCTTGGATGTCCTCTATGGCTTTGCACTCTTGAGAGGGTTGCACTGATGGTTGCTGAGTAGCATTTTTTTCTGAATTACTTTCTGGTTGTTGAGGTTTTGACTCCGTAGGTTCAGCTGATGAAGATGGTGTCTTTAAAATACCAGGAGATGTCTTCAAAGTCTTAGTGGGACTTGATACGGTTTCGTTTTTGGAGACGGAGCAAGAGCTGTCACTGACAGAATCTTTCAATGCGTCCGATGAAGTGGTTTCGCTTGTTTCTTGACTAGCTAGTGCAGCTGTGCTGCAGGACACGGACTCCTCTTTGGGTTTTGCGGCTGTGAGAGAAGAGAGGAAACTCTCTGTTGAAACATCTGCAGGTTTGTCACTCAGAGAAAGTATGACTCCACTCTCTTTCTTTTCTGAGCTTGTCTCCAAATTCGAGCTGGATGGTGCCGCCTGCTCTGTTTTAACAGCTTTTGGATCTTTTTTCTTGATAATGAAGCGGTCAAGTCGAGGAGTGGTGGCTGTAGGTTTAGGATGGATTTCTGTATGGTTTCCACTGTCAACAGTTGGAGTCTTGGTTACTGTTGTTGTAGACTCACTCTTCACAGTGTCGCTTGAAGATGATCCCGCATTTCCAGGTAACTTCAGCACCCCGGGAAGAAAGCGCAAAGAAACATTCTCTTCGGTCTCCGTATCCAATATCGGTTCTTCAACGACTGACTTAATTAAGTCTGCAGTGTCTTTTTTCCGTGTGCTCGCCAGAACACTGATAAAACTTCGCTCCGTGTCTTGAGCCGCAGAAGCTTTCTGTGGGTAATCAACATGAGGTTTGCTTTCTGCCAAGAAACTTGGAGCTTCACTGACATTGCTTGGCAGGATTACCCCAAAGTCCCTTTTCGGTCTCTTACGGATGACCAATCCAAGAAGAAGATTGGGACGATTGGTCTCCAGCCCTACAGTGTGGAGTGACGCAATTAATATCAAGATTTTATCACAAAAATCATGAGGATCCTACAAATGAACCTGTAAAGAAAGTCTTACCTGGACCATCAAATGGAACAATCTGGTGGGGAATTTTTTCTGTGGAGCCGAGAGGAATGAGATACATGTCTTTAACTTGTTTGCGGTTGTTGGCAACAACTCCATATCTTCTTCGGCTGCTAAAATAGGCGTACAACAAAGTATACGAGATCTCATCTTCCTCTGTGTCAGGGGAGAAGCGAATAACACATATTTCCTGGGGGGAAAAAGTAAGTCACAAAAATCAAATACAAATGGTCATTTACAGAATGTGACAAATCCAAAGATGAATCATTCCTACCTTTGTCCCGGAAGCACGGATTTTCTCGACATAATCCCAGACTATTTGAGGGGAGATTCGTCCACCTACTTGGATGTTGTCTGGCAAATCCTGCAGACACAATTGAAAATATTTCTAATACATCAGTTCAAATGTCTAAATGACATTTAGGATGTTTCAAAATGTTTGACTGTTACTTTACCTGTGTAAGGTGGTCCAGTATTCCAGAGACAGGATAAGCTTTTGTTAGAAACCTCGCCACAGCTGGCATATCAACAAAGCCGCTCCACAGACTTTCCAGACTGCTGAGGAAAGTAGCTGTATCTTCTTTGCTACTCAGACTATCTGACCTATTAAAGCAACAATTTCATAATGTCATTTAAAGTCTTATTTTTAAAACACGTGATTGCTTAAATCATTTGCTTAATCAGGAATCTTACCTGGATTCGGGCAAAAAATTGAGAAGACCTTCCTCCATGGCTCTTAAAGACAGATCGTCCATCAGTGCTGATGTAGGTGTAGTTGTAGAGTGCTGAGATTCATCTGTCGTACTAGACTGCCTCCTCACAACTGCTGTAGCCACTTTTACCACCTTTGTAGCGGCTTCCTCTGAAGGTGGAGCCATGCGACCTTCAGAGAAACATCAAAAAATCATGGTTAATTGTACCATAAACACATTCTTTAACTCTGAACATGACGTGTTTCTTTTTAACATGCAAAGTCGGAGTTTCTTAATGGACTTAATTTATCAGACTTCAATTTATTTATTTATTTTTTGTGCAAAAAAGCTTTGCTAACATAAGTACACCCAGGATACTTTTTAAGTTTAGTATGATGCAATCGATTTAACTCTTCACCCCCAAAAAAAAAAAAAAAAAACCCTTTTCAGAACTTAATTTGAACTCAGAAAAATGTTTTACCTGTGCAGATTTTGCAGTTGAGGTCAAATAGATGAGACTTGTGCAAGTTGGTGGTATCTACAGATTTCTTAGGACTGTCAGCTTTAGTCTCAGGGGGTTTTTCTTCAGGCACTTCCGCAGCTTTCGGCACAGGCTCTGGCTGAAGACAAAAGGAAAATTTAAAAAGCAATTTTCTTTTTCCTTGTTGGAAAATATAACAGAGCTGCACAGAATGGAGAACTGGAGTCTCCCAAATCTCACCTCAACCTCTAAGTCCTCTAGTGCCTTGGCAGGCTCCTGATTCTCAATTTCAATTTCCCCTTTATGGGTGATTTTAGTGATAGGACGTCTCTCTACCTCTCTTTGTTCTTTCTCAATCATTTCAATCGTCTGCCAGCAAAAACATCAATAGGGTTAACAATATCAAAATCTGAACGACTATGAAATGACTTTTCTGATGGACAAACGAATATCATTTCCTGCTGCTTATTTTACTTTACTAATGAAGTGAATAACTTTGCAAATGGCATTGTTGTTTAATAAAAAATACATTGTGAGATTTTGGAACGGCTATAATGTTTTACTAACATGTCGATTCTCTCTTTGTCTCCAAGCAGCCAGTTCCTTAGAGGCCAGCTCTTCTGCAGTCATACGCACCAAATCTGCAGGGGAAACTTCCCCCTTGAGCACTCGCTTGAATAACACCTGCAAAAAAAAACATTTTCATTAACACCGCATTAGATTTTTAGAAGTGAAATGAAAATTAGTCAACTGTGAAAATATGCTGCACAGAGACATGAAATGTCAAATATGAAATCTTATTTTACAATATTGTTGCAAGATTATATCGTATACTATTGAAAAACAATCATTATATTACCAAAAATAATGTTCAGTTACTCACATTATTTTTTGCATCTTTCAGATTGAAAGTCAAACTTCTGTATTTATTTTTGTATTTGCTGTCAACACCCTGAAAAAGAGCAAAAAGCTCTTTCTCCGTTCTTCTGGCCAACTCAGCAGGCTTGTCCAACGAAATCTTCAAATCGGCCTCCTTCAGTCTGTAAGATAAGAGGATAAACATAGAAGAGAAGATGAACAACTTAACATTACATTGACAGCTTTGTTTCAACAATTAAGGAAAAGCTATTGACTAACTTTACCGGTAATCTATAGCAAAAAAAAAAATCACATTCACACACCGTTTCAAAAGAATCTCCTCCAGCGAGTCCCGAACACTTCGCCTGATTTGTCCAGTGGACGGTTTCTTTGAGGTCACGGGTGATATTTTCACTTTCTTCATCTCATGCTTCACACTTGGTCCTGCAAAAATTAAACTCAAAATTATTAATGTATATCATTTTGTATTCATTTAAAATTAATAAAGGACAAAATGAATGAATAACTGTATTAATAAATTGACCATTTAAAAAATATTTTTTAAAAAATAACCATTTTAAAAAATGTGTAAATACTGTATAAAATAACCGATGGAAATATTTATACCTTTTGATGCTGAATCTTCTGACGGTCGTCGTTCTCCAACATCCTATGTTAAAAAATACATTTAGAAAAAAATGAATAAATACTACAATATAGCAGTAAGAACTGTAATTTGAGCAAAACCAATTCAAGTGGCCATATCATTGGTAGTTGTATGTGAGTGTGTAACACACCTATCCATGTGAGGAACCGTCCACCTACACTGAGTGAACAAACTCTAACCCGTTTACACCCATGTGTTAATAATATAGAGAAGCAGATATGTACAAACCCTTTTAAAGAAAGCTGGTGGCGAGCACACAAATCAAAAGCTAAATCAGAAAGGGCAGAACAAAATATGTAAATCTGCCATAAGCAATCATCAAATATTTTAATGCTCCAAAGAACAACATCTTATGTTTCTGCACTTGTTTGATATAAGACAAATCAGATCCAATGTTCTATCCAATTAAAAGGGTCATATTGTACATTTCTATTATTTTTTACCCCTTGAAGTCCGATTATAATGGTTTAAGTTTTTGTATCAATCAGAGTTTCCATTAGTACAAACTCTTAATTCCTTTAATACCCATTGATTAATCTGATTTGAGGCAATGACACGCCAATGCTAATTTAGCAGCCTCTGGTCTTTATGACAATTTCAGGCACAAGTCAAGTTTTCACATGATTAAACTGAAAGTTATTGCTTAACGTCAATATTTTCATGTAGGTCAGTTACACAACACTTTATAAGTAAAATTGCATACTTTTTTTTTATTGATTATGCAATGCATATAATCACATTATTTTGCAGTCTACTACAGGATGACTTGTTTGCTTACTTTTCGGAAGGGTCGTATTCCACCTGCGGTGACTGACTGCTGGGGTCTCTGTTTTTGCTTAGCAGATAACTTATCATCTGACTGCTCTGTGGCTTGAGCACCGGTTTTCCCATCCTCTTCCGCACAGCACTTCAAGCACACATACTCCTGGTCCTCCTTTTCCATCTGCTGAACTTTAACCAGATCCAGACCCACACAATC
Source organism: Spinibarbus caldwelli (assembly GCA_039654775.1). Classification (NCBI taxonomy): domain Eukaryota; kingdom Metazoa; phylum Chordata; class Actinopteri; order Cypriniformes; family Cyprinidae; genus Spinibarbus; species Spinibarbus caldwelli. The sequence goes on from CM077243.1 coordinate 8,948,739, forward strand.
CCCATGAAACCAGTCATCACAGCGGCCGCAGCCCACCATGAACCTAATCAAACAAACAGACAACAGCAGTGTTGATGAACCTCACAGGTCTGTCTTCAGCCCATTGCTTTGAGCAAATACAGATCTAACATTTTTTCTTACGACCAAATTTATTTGGATTTCTGCAGGTTTAAATGTAACACTTTTTAAGACCAAGTAAAGAAAATTTAAGGAATAAATTGAAGGTACCAATACGTCAATTTGGTCTCTAAACATTACATAAGAATTTCAAATTACATAAATCTTTTTTTTATGAGAAAGTGGTAAGCATGAATTCAGTTTATGATTAAAACAAAAACATATCTGCCAATGGACTTAAAAATCAACAATTCAAATAGAAAACAAGTTTTCATACCCTACTGACAGATTTTATTCAATTTCTCAGAAAACGACTTCATATGTTCAGTTTGCATCTCGTGTAAATGCATCTTGATTTAAGGATGTTTAGATTTTTGCATTAATGCCATGACTTTCTGATCTAATTTATTTTGTGGAAGGGCGAATTTAAAAAGAATTTCTAAAGCCTTTATAAGATCTACAGAATCCCCATTATAATAAATTTTGAACAGGCATGCATTGGTAATAAGCCATTGGTAATAAGCCATTTTTTATATATATATATATATATATATATATATATATATATATATATTAGACCTATGACCATTTGAATGAATTTAGAAATAAAAGTTGACATACCGGTTGTTGTGAGGTTTCTTGCATAATCCACAGTGCTTGCTGGGATCCCACACAGTCTCACTTTCAGGAGGAGGCTCGCCCTCTGCTTCCTTCTTCACCACAGGGGCATTATCAGGGATAAACAGCTGCGGCTCCTCTATCGAGATACTCCTTGAGTTTCTACTCTTGTGTCTTTGCTGGATCTTCTCCGGCTTCTTGATCTTGACGACCTCCTGCTCCTCTTCTCCTTGGCTGTTTGTAACAGGTGGGTTTGTTTTGTTTACAGGAGTGGGAGGATTTTGTGGCTTTTTCGAAGGGTGAGGAGACTGGACTGACTTGACACCTGGACCAGAATCAGATGACAGTTTTCTGCTGACAGTTGGGGACACCGGGACAGGTGGGTTTACGGTTTGGTTCGCAGGATGTCCATCTTGAATCTTTTGTATTTTTGAGGGCGATTTAGGAGAGACTGGCCCATCTGGGCGTTTCAAGCCCACCTTAACGGGCTTTCCTTTGAGACTTTCTGGGCGGCCTGTATGTATCTTTTTGTCTCTGGGATGTCTAGATACTTTCTGCAAGAGCCCTGGCCTAGTGAGATGAGATGGTTTATTTTTGGCAGCAGACAGAGCCTGTTTGTGTTTCAGAAGCTTTTTGACTGCAGATTGAACCGCCGTGCCGTTCTTGTTCCCTGTTTTTTGTGCGCTTAGCTTTCGGGTCTTGATTTGGTCATTCTTTTTGGCATCTGCTGGAGTGGCGTTTTCCACGCTAGGCTTGAGCGGCTTGGTGCTGTTAGTGTCTTGTACTTCATTAGGGTTTACATATGGCCCAAAATCCATTGGCATGTCGTCACTAGTTGACTGGCCAACACTCACTTCCCCGACAACCTCTTGTGCGGAATTAACAACTTCTTGTGTGCCATCATCTTGATTTTGTCCCAAATCGAGTGCAAGGCCATCGGCAATGACGCCATCATCCTGGAAGCCCAGAGACTGAAGAGCGCTTGTGCTAAACGATCCAAATGCATGCGATGGGCCAGGAAGCAGTTCGATTTTATAGCCCCCGACAGTAACAGTTAATCGACGTAACACAACTACTGGATTCATAGAGGAGTCGACCTCATGGACTCCAAAACGACGGCTGAGCAGGGCTTCCCTTTTTGCATCAAGGCTTTTATCTCCACCCGGGTTTCTGCTACATGTTGACTCTTGCTTGTTACTCTCATCTGCTTTTCGTGCAGGACCTGGGCGCCTGCCTTTAACTCGACCGCGGCTCGCTGAGAGAGAAAAATGGTTTCAAAACACTCGCAGTGGCAAAACAGAAAAGATGAGCAGTGAAACACCGCAAATGGGCAAAAATATCGGTTTCAGAAGACTATAAACCAAATAATCCTCAGGGTTTATTAATATCCCAATGTAGCAGACATTTAAACCATATCAAAGGAGGGTGAACTAGAAAAAAAAGTCAAATACTATTTATTAAAAATATTTTAATATTTAATTTTTTTTATTTTAAAAATATTTTTTATTAACTTTTTTGGTAATTTTTTTGGCAAACAGCGCAAGTCACTCGCAGCATCTTATACAGTGAAAAAACTACCTGTCACAAAAAAATGAAGACCCTTTGTAATTTCATTCGGCATATTTTGGTGGCTCAACGCAATATTTATTCTACATGTGTTACTGCCTAGAGAAAAAAAACATTAAACATCTTGAATAAACATCAGATAGTTTTCCCCTAAAGTAAAAGTTGTTAAAAGACCATCTTTAGAAGTCACTTATAGAGGACTATAAGTGCAGTTTAAAAAAAATAATAAAGAAAAATGTATATATAAATTCAAATTGACATAAGTTTGTATTTTTTTATTTTATTGTAAGAATTAAATTGATTTAACTTGTAAATTGCATTAAAAAACTAAACATTTAACAAAAAGACTAAAAAATATTGTTGGACAGCTGCAAATAATCAGTGAGCTAATCGGAGTTTCTTCTGAACCATTACTGCAAGCTGATTCAACAGATTCAGAGCAATACAGCTGTGTCCATTTTTTTTATGTGTACCTGTTTGTCTCCTCTGTAAATGAGCTGCATGTCTTCTGCCCTGTGGGAAGCTGGACTGACTGTGTTCTTTATCAGATGGACTCTGACTAACACCTGCTGTTGTCATTTCATGATCTGCAGCTGCAAAACACCCAGTCAAAGTAGTTAAATTACAAACCTTCTTCTAAATTAATGCACAAACAGACTTCAAAAGCAACTACTGTACCTGTTGAGCTCCCAAGCTTAAAACTGACATCTTCATTTTCTAAGAGATGAAACTGGGCACTAGCAGATCCAAACATGGGATCTTTGTCACTGAGCATGTTCTTCAGTGAATCTTCGGGTTGGCCGTGACCTGCTTCAAACTCATCACTAGCTTCACATTCCAGGTTCTGTCCGAGTAGTAAGGAATCATCCAACTGGTCACTGGGAACCAGATGATTGAATGGACCACCAACTATATCCATGAATGCCTGCACTGTATGGTTTGCTCTGGAAGAGTAAAACAGTTAATTGTTATAAATGTATCTTTAACACTGCATTGTTTTCTAATGTGGACTATTTTGACAAATAAGTTGGATTAATGACATTAACACCACATATGTGACCCTGGACCACAAAACCAGTCTTAAGTCACTGGGGTATATTTGTAGCAATAGCCAAAAGTACATTGTATGGGTCAAAATTATAGATTTTTCTTTTATGCCAAAAATCATTAGGATATTATGTAAAGATGTATCCATGAAGATATTTTGTAAATTTCCTACCGTAAATATATTAAAACTTAATTTTTGTTTAGTAATATGCATTGCTAAGAACTTCATTTGGACAACTTTAAAGGGATAGTTCACCCAAAAATGAAAATTCAGTCATTAATTACTCACTCTCATGTCATTCCAAACCCGTAAGACCTCCGTTCATCTTCGGAACACAAATTAAGATATTTTTGTTTGAATCTGAGAGCTCTCTGACCCTCCCATAGACAGCAAGGGTCCTTACACGATCAAGGTCCAGATAAGTACCAAGATGATCGACAAAGTAGTCCATGTGACATCAGTCTGTCAACTATAATTTTACGAAGCCACGAGAATACTTTTTGCGCAAAGAAAACAAAAATAACGATTTTATTCCACATTTTCTTCTCTACTGTTTCTCTTATGGACGTGCATTCACGACAGTACATGACGCAAGCAAGCAAAATGTGGAATAAAATCTTTATTTTTGTTTTCTTTGCGCAAAAAGTATTCTCGTGGCTTCGTAAAATTACAGTCGACAGACTAATGTCACATGGACTACTTGGTACTTTTCTGGACCTTGATCGTGTAAGGACCCTTGCTGTCTAGGGGAGGGTCAGAGAGCTCTCAGATTCAAACAAAAATATCTTAATTTGTGTTCTGAAGATGAACGGAGGTCTTACGGGTTTGGAATGACATGAGGGTGAGTAATTAATGACTGAATTTTCATTTTTGGGTGAACTATCCCTCTAAAGACAATTTTCTCAGTATTTTTTTGCACCCTCAGATTCCAGATAATCAAATCGTTGTATCTCAGCCAAATATTGTCATATCCCAACAAACCATACATCAATGGAAGGCTTATTTATTCGGCTTTCAGATGTATAAATCTCAATTTCGAAAAATTGACCCTTATGACTGGTTTTGTAGTCCAGGGTCACATTTTCATTGCTTTGCTTCTGTCCAAAAATACATAAAAATGTCACACGTTTGGCATTAAAGCAAAATCATAAATGTATTGCAAACCATATACAGACATAGGGCAGGCAGGGGCTGTCTCTCAGTAACTACAAGCTTTCAAGTCCAAAGTTCAACTGCAAAAGGTTTGTTTACCCTAGCAGTGGATTTTGAATGTTGTAGGCAACAGTGATCAATAGCTTTGCAATATAACATTAAAACTTTTTGTTGTTGTTTGGAGCCATGGCTTCAAGGTATGTTTTTAACCAATTAAGTTTTAACGCATTCCTGTTACACTTTATTTTAAGGTGTCCTTGTTACAGTATAAATATACAAGTACTGAGTAATATTAATTAACTACATGTACTTACTGTATGGTTAGGGTTAGGATTATTTGCATGTACTTATGCATAATTTATTGTTACTGTAATAGTAAGAACGTGTAACAAGGACACCGTAAAATAAAATGTTACCCGCATTACTTTTTTTCAGATGCATTAAGCCTTGAAATAAACTCTTCTAATTATTTTAAATGCCAGAAAACTTGAAGCAACTCTACATCAATGTATGTACCTATACATACGTTCAAAAATAAATCTACTCTAGGAAACATTCACTACAATAAAAAGTGTGATATCTAGCCCCGGTCTCCCCTACTTGTAATAAAGCAGCTACAGAACTGCTTGTCAATGAATTATAGCAACAAGTAAAACAAAGTATGGCATTAGCATCAGGTGTCAAACTGCACAAGTGCATTACAGACAACAAACTCACTGCAGAAATACATTGTAGTTGTTTTATGTCTTAAATCAAAGATTTTGCATTCAGAGTAGACTGCTCAGAGCCACTGGTGTTTTTATTTTGGCTACAGATCGGCTCACGTGCACAGACAGCTAACGTTAGCGCATGCGGCCCTCAGCAGCTCACATATTCATTGAGTCTCTCTGAACAGAGAAGGCAGCTTTAAGAAACAACTTTAGAGTTTGCAAAAGATGCATTCGTCGTTTAAGCAAAGCACGGCATTAAAAAAAGCCTCACAAAACAAACATGCAAAGCTTCCGCGAGCACCAGGGGGCCTTTACCAACCAGCCTGCGTGTATCTGACCCGCTCCCTCAACCGAATTAAACTCACTTTTATCAACAAGAAGCGTTCGACACCATCTCCCAAAGGGGTATAACTGTTATATAGTTAGCGGCACATTCGACGCGGTTTTTGCACAAACTCCTCCCGAGTCTGGAGTCGCGTCGCGTGCGCCGCAGGAAGGCCTCGCGCTAAACGAACTGAGAGCGTGCACGCCCACTCCGCGCGAGACGCTAAAAACACTCACCGCGTTTGTCACCGTGATAGAAGAGCCAGCGCATAATGGGAGAAGGACTTGTATTATCGCTTACGTTGTTGGGACGCCATACGGGTTGCCGTTGTTGTTAATGCCACAACCTTTTCCGCCTGAGAACTGCGGTGGGACACAAGTAGTACTTCCTGTTGACCCTCTGAGCCAGCAAACAACTCGTGATGTGCTGCATCTGTCGGCAGGGGGCAGTGTGATTTAGCTCTAGCCAGTGCTTCACTGCTATAGTAGAAGAAGCTACAGTGTATGGCCAAAACATTTGCAGAATAATAGTTCAACAAATGATAATAATAAAGTTATAATAATACGTGAAAATGAAAGATAAGCGAACATTTGTTTGTTTAAAGAAAGAGAGAAATGCATGAATTTATTTTTAAGTAATATTAGTAATTAATGATTATTTAAAGTAATAAAGTAACATAATTTCCCACTTTTTTATTTATGTTCATATATAATTTAATATTATCTCCACACGTACCATCGGTGTTCCTCTGATTTTTTTTTTTTAACAAAAATAAATGCAAAAAAAAAAACGTAGAATGTATATATACATATCATTAGCAATCTAATATAATTATATATTATAATTATACTATAATATAGGAATTATAAATATATATATATATATATATATATATATATATATATTTATGCATACATACATATATATATTAAATTCCTAATGATACGAAAAGCACATTTAAATTCACAGTAAAGAGTTAAACCAATAAAGACACACATACATATACATACACACACACACACACATATATATATATATATATATATATATATATATATATATATATATGTTTGTTTGTTTGTTTATTTCCTTAGTGCCTGAGACTGCAGCACCATGTCGTGATGATTCTAGGTACTTATGTATTTACGCATTGTTTATTTACACAAACACAGCTTTCTTTTCCCAAATAAATGGCGTTGTCACGTGGTGCTTGTTACTTTTCTCAGCGCTTCTCTGGACAGGCCAGTCACGGTCACCTGTCATTACTAAATGAACCATTATTGTAAGTAACTTTCTGCTTCGTATTTCTGCTTTTACAGTTGATGGAAAATATTGAAAATAATAAATGTAAAAGATTATTCATTTTTGAGCATATTTCTCCAAAATCCGCCCTCAGATTTGAATGCATTTCAATGGAGAATTCGGGTTTCTGATCATCCAAGCGCCCCTGGAGGAATTCAACTGCTCTTGTAATGAACAGTTACTTGGCAACAAGCCGCGGTCACACTAGACTTTCGTCCCATTAGTGTTTGGTGATGAGTTTTTGGCTCAAGATCTGCATTTAAAGTCACACCAGAGGTGTTCAGCTTGGATTAGGACTTGGCTTTCTGCAGACCAGTCAAGTTCTTCCACACTGACTAAATCAATCATTTCTTTTTGAACCTCGCCTTATACACAGAGGCATTGTCATGTTAGAATAGAAAAGGGTCCTGTCCAAACTGTTGCTTTAAAATTAGAAGCACACAATTCCCTAGAATATCATTATATGCTTAAACATTAGTAATTTCCATGAGTACAAATCTTAAAGTAGTCAAACCTGTTCACTGGAGGTGACCCAATACTTTTGGCAATATAGTGTATATACAGGCAGTGAACCCATATACTGCCATTTCAACACAGCTGTGCCAACTCTGCAGCTTTACTCTGATGAAGCAGCTGACCACCGTGTCCACCTTTACCTGTCTCTGCCATCCATCACGTTCCTCATTTTGCTGCGGTCAGACTGAATCTGATCATGGATGAGAAAGGGACATCACATCGAGATTATAGTTGTCTGAGTGCACAGAGAGGATGAGGAAGACCATAATGATGCCCCGGAATCACACAATCTTGAACAAGAGCAGGAGAACATGTGCGGGACAATGTGGCTATCCAGGGTTTCTACAGATGTGAATAAATTTAATTTAAGACTTTTTAATACCACCTTATAAGAAATTTAAGACCTAAACCGGTAATAGAAATACACATTATATTACATACATATATGTAATGTTTAATGTGTTTAATGTAAAAAGAAAACAAAATATCATCACTGTCAAAAATGCTATTTATTATTAAGAGATACAGTGAACTTTTCATATCAGCAGACAATATTCCATACAAAATATCCCCACAAAAGTACTGCATAGCCAAGATTTAAACAGTTTATTCTGAAGCAATATTTTCATCAGTTTTTACATACTTAAACCTGCATATTTTTATTTACATTTACTTTTGTTTATTTTTAACCTTTTAAAATGTATATGTATCATCATTCATGTCAAATTATTACAATTCATCAATAAATTCAATATACACTATAGGGCTGTTACCAGTCATATTAAATAATTTACACTGCAAAATTACAACTGCAATAAATAATGTTATGAGATTAATGTTTTAAAAACATTTATGAATATATAAAATGTTGGGGGGATGCATACTTTTCAACATACTAAACCACCAATAGATAGCGGTAAATCACTTAAAATTTAGTCACTGAGTCATTCAACCGACTCGTTCAAAACGCTGAATCATTCAGTAACAAAACACCGCCTGTAACTGTTAGCTTGGAGAAGAGGTCGGGAACCTATGGCTCGCGAGTCACACCTGGCTCTTTGACAAAAATCATGTGGCTCGCCAGATCTCTCACCCTTTACCAACAAATGATCTATTACAAAAATTAGACATCACTAGAGATCAGCAATTCCTTTTTTTGTACAGCCTACATAAGCTCTACATATACATATAAAATAATAATACACAGGGTTGCCAACTGTCTCAGGCTCACGCTGCCCATGTAAATCTCAGGCCAAAGTGGCAACCCTGCTTGTGATATGAAACAAAGTCTCAGCTTTCAAATTTTGTAAGTTTTAATACGAAATTCAATCAATAAATACAGTTTTGGCGCACTTAATGTGGCATAATTTGTTGTAGCGCCTCAGTTAAAGAAAACAGAGTTGCAACAGGCTTCTTTGATCTCGCCGGCGTCGCCGCCACGCGGTCACGTGGTTCATGGAGCGCTCAATAGTTCCAAACAAACCAGCGCTGTCAATACATTTGAATGGGTTTTAAGCAGGAAAGACGACAGCTGTACATGTATTTGCAGCAAGTTTTGGTAAACATTACAGCATATTATGCACTGATTATTATTACATCGATGACAGTATCATTTTATTCTGGAGAGTGATGGGAGAGGCAATGTTCTATATTTTAGTTCAATAATATATACAGGTGCATCTCAATAAATTGGAATGTCGTGGAAAAGTTCATTTATTTCAGTAATTCAACTCAAATTGTGAAACTCGTGTATTAAATAAATTCAGTGCACACAGACTGAAGTAGTTGAAGTCTTTGGTTCTTTTAATTGTAATGATTTTGGCTCACATTTAACAAAAACCCACCAATTCACTATCTCAACAAATTAGAATACTTCATAAGACCAATAAAATAAAAAACATTTTTAGTGAATTGTTTGCCTTCTGGAAAGTATGTTCATTTACTGTATATGTACTCAATACTTGGTAGGGGCTCCTTTTGCTTTAATTACTGCCTCAATTCGGCGTGGCATGAAGATGATCAGTTTGTGGCACTGCTGAGGTGGTATGGAAGCCCAGGTTTCTTTGACAGTGGCCTTCAGCTCGTCTGCATTTTTTGGTCTCTTGTTTCTCATTTTCCTCTTGACAATACCCCATAGATTCTCTATGGGGTTCAGGTCTGCTGAGTTTGCTGGTCAGTCAAGCGCACCAACACCATGGTCATTTAACCAACTTTTGGTGCTTTTGGCAGTGTGGGCAGGTGCCAAATCCTGCTGGAAAATGAAATCAGCATCTTTAAAAAGTTGGTCAGCAGAAGAAAGCATGAAGTGCTCCAAAATTTCTTGGTAAACGGGTGCAGTGACTTTGGTTTTCAAAAAACACAATGTACCAACACCAGCAGATGCCATTGCACCCCAAATCATCACAGACTGTGGAAACTTAACACTGGACTTCAAACAACTTGGGCTATGAGCTTCTCCACCCTTCCTCCAGACTCTAGGACCTTGGTTTCCAAATGAAATACAAAACTTGCTCTCATCTGAAAAGAGGACTTTGGACCACTGGGCAACAGTCCAGTTCTTCTTCTCCTTAGCCCAGGTAAGACGCCTCTGACGTTGTCTGTGGTTCAGGAGTGGCTTAACAAGAGGAATACGACAACTGTAGCCAAATTCCTTGACACGTCTGTGTGTGGTGGCTCTTGATACCTTGACCCCAGCCTCAGCCCATTCCTTGTGAAGTTCACCCAAATTCTTGAATCGATTTTGCTTGACAATCCTCATAAGGCTGCGGTTCTCTCGGTTGGTTGTGCATCTTTTTCTTCCACACTTTTTCCTTCCACTCAACTTTCTGTTAACATGCTTGGATACAGCACTCTGTGAACAGCCAGCTTCTTTGGTAATGAATGTTTGTGGCTTACCCTTCCTTGTGAAGGGTGTCAATGATTGTCTTCTGGACAACTGTCAGATCAGCAGTCTTCCCCATGATTGTGTAGCCTAGTGAACCAAACTGAGGGACCATTTTGAAGGCTCAGGAAAACTTTGCAGGTGTTTTGAGCTGATTAGCTGATTGGCATGTCACCATATTCTAATTTGTTGAGATAGTGAATTGGTGGGTTTTTGTTAAATGTGAGCCAAAATCATCACAATTAAAAGAACCAAAGACTTAAACTACTTCAGTCTGTGTGCATTGAATTTATTTAATACACGAGATTCACAATTTGAGTTGAATTACTGAAATAAATTAACTTTTCCACGACATTCTAATTTACTGAGATGCACCTGTATATTCATATTGTTTCAACCATTTTAGTGTTTGTTCTTTCTGGAGATCCATTGTTTTTTATTTTTATTTTGTGTGTAGTTATGGTGTTGATCTTGATGAAATTGTTGTGACGAATTGTTTCGTTTTCTGAAAAGGATACACCCAAAGACCTTTAAACTCCAACCCTCACACAAAAGTGGACAGTTCAAGAGTGTTTCAGTTGACATATGATGGAAATACTGCAGAATCTTATCAATCACCGTTAACGTTTGTTTTCTTCTAAGGTGATTGCAGCTGGTGCAGGAGCAGGTAGATAAAATGCTAAATGTCTTTTCACTAGATAGAAGACATGATTTTCAAGTTTTGCTATATTTTGTTGGAATCTACATTACATTTACATTTAGCAGACACTTTTATCCAAAGCGATTTACATATTATTCAAGTTACAGTTTTTACATTTTATCAGCTCTTGCATTCCCTGGGAATCGAGCCCATGATCTTGGCATTGCTAGTGCCATGCTCTACTATTTGAGCTACAGGAAAGCAATCTAAGCCTCTTACCAGTCTAAGGAAGGGTTCCATTTATTTCCACCTGAGCTCGGTTTGGCACGGCACGATTAGAAACCGTTCTCGGCCCGGAATACGAGCCGTTTTTTTCCACCATCGAGCCGAACGGTATAACGAGCGGAGTTAGTGTTTCTACTTGAGCTCGGTTCAGCACGGAGTGAAACGGTTAAGGTTTGGCCCAATGGTGGAAAAGCGGCTTAAAGGAGTAGTTCACTTTCAGAACAAAAATTTACAGATAATGTACTCACCCCCTTGTAATCCAAGATGTTCATGTCTTTCTTTCTTCAGTCGTAAAGAAATTATGTTTTTGAGGAAAATATTTCAGCATTTCTCTCCATAAAATGGACTTCTATAACTTCCAAAATGCAGTTTAAATGCAGCTTCAAAGGGCTCTAAACAATCCTAGGCTAGGAAGAAGGGTCTTATCTAGCGAAACAATAAGACTGGAAAACACCGGAAAACACAGGGTTCACGCAGAGCTAGACAAACGGAGCATTTGAGGTTAAAAAGTATATAAATTGTACATTTTTTTTTAGAAAATAACCGATCATTTCGCTAGATAAGACCCTTCTTCCTCGGCTGGGATCATTTAGAGCCCTTTGAAGCTGCATTTAAACTGCATTTTGGAAGTTCAAACTCAGGTGCACCATAGAAATCCATTATATGGAGGGAAATGCTGAAATGTTTTCCTCAAAAAACATAATTTCTTTATGACTGAAGAAAGAAAGACATGAACATCTTGGATTACAAGGATTTACATTATCTGTAAATTTTTGTTCTGAAAGTGAACTACTCATTTAAGTTTCAATGTAATGAACTGTTGCAATACAAATGTTAACACAAGCTAACTATTGTAAGTGGCTTTTAAAGTCAAAGTCAAAGTCAAAGTCTGCTTTATTGTCAATTCTGCCACATGTACAGCACATACATACAGAGAATTGAAATTGCGTAACTCTCAGACCCATGGTGCATACAGTTAACAATAAAACACTAACAGTAGACGTAAAATGCAGATAAATACAGTTTAAAATATAAAAACAAACTATACAGATATACAAATAAGGACATTGTAGAAAAGAGTTAGATTAAGTGGCATAAGGCACATGGCAGATAAAATGCAAATCGGTTAAATAAATAAACAAAACTAAACAAAACAAAACTGTGCAGATATGAGTGTAGTGCAAAAAGAGCTTAACAAAACAAAACTGTGCAGATATGAGTGTAGTGCAAAAAGAGCTTATCAGTCTGTTTAAAGTGACAGAAGAGGTAGTTGAATGGATAAATATTTATCCATCTGAACCAGGATAAATAGATCCTGATGGATAAATATTTATCCATCTGAACCAGTAAGGTTTTACAAATGTCATGTTTACACCAATAGCCGCTGCAGTCGCTGCAGCTTCTGCTGTTCAAGCAGTGGCAGGTTTCACCGCAGGTGGAATTGCTGCAGGTTCTATTGCCTCCTCTTTGATGTCAGCTGCCGCTGTGGCTAACGGAGGAGGGATCGCAGCTGGATCTGTGGTAGCAGCTCTTCAAGCCGCTGGTGAGCCTATATCTAGAAACCTCTGCTGCTGAACTCTGTGAATGTCTTCATTACTCTGTGTGATTTAGTTGAATTCAGATAAAGCGGACTGTTTAAACTTGACTGTAGTGGGTTGACACTGGGTTATAGCACATAAGTCCTTAATTAAAGGGACACTAATTCTTTAAATGCTGAAATAGTTTTGGCTGATGGAATGACACTGGTGACTGTGGCCACACCTAATCATAAATGGTGGTGAGCCCTTTGACATTAAGATTTTTATAAGGTTGCTCACTAAATGTAAGCAAATATCAGTTTGTTTGTTTTTTTATTATTGAACGGATGAATTTTGTGAACTGATGAATAATCATATTCTAGGCTATATGTTTTGGGGTTTGTTAAAAATGTTGCTGAATATGTTTGTTTAATGTGTTAATAAACAATGTGGATTAATGACAATTTATAATTAAAATACAGGATCGTTTTTGATAAATCAGAAATGGCCCACTTTATCTAAAAAGACATTTGTTTATATGTTTAGTGGTATAGCTATACCTTTGAAATAAATAACACATATTTCTGCTGGACTTTAAAGAGATAAAAATAACTGTGTGTAGCAAAATACAGTTCGACTTTTTTATTTATAGATAATGCTACATACAGTTGTAATGAATTGTGCACATTAAAGACATCAGATCCACTCTATATTGAATTAGGATCTGTGAATTCAAGTGATGACCCGGCATTCATGTATGAATTCTGTTATAGCTCCTGTGGAAATCTCATTTTGAATGACTGGTTTCTATATAATTTAATTTGTTTTATCAGGTGCTGCTGGAATCCCTGTTGCAGCTCAGGCTGTTATACTGTAGGTGCTATAGGCGGCACTGTGAGTGCAGCTGTGGGTGGACCATTGATATGCAGTGCAGGAGCCACAGGTGAATCCAGTATACTCTTTTGAGTATACTGAATTGTTTTTTGTTTTATTTTTTATACATATAATTATTAATGTTTAATTCTCTTTTCAACAGTTAAGAACTGTATAAGTGCTGTATAACACTGCCCAAAGCTTTGCATTGAAGTTGAACATCTGCTTATCCAATTAATATAAGTAAAATACTTTATCTAGTAGCAATATCCCTTTGATCTGTGATGTTTGTTACTTGCTATGGTAGCTCTGGAAACATAAATGCCTCCAATGTGTGATCAAAACAGGTTCAAACTAATTTTTGTTTTCAAAAATATGTCCTGTTATGATTTGTCATTACTGTAGGTGCTGTTGCAAGCGGAGGCATCATTGGGCTCGGTTGCCAGGTTAATTGGCAACTGCACTGCGTAACTAGTTCATACTGTATCTGTACTTTAATGCCTCAACAGGCCCTTCAGAAAATGTAAAGATTCATAAAGTCAAACATATCATTTATCTAATCTACAACCACAAACATGGGCACTATTAAACTGTTTTCAATATATAATGATATTATTAATAGTAATAATAAGCTTTCTCTTCTGCTGTAGATTCTGTTCTAATCTAGCTTTCTACTTTAAACTTAACCTTTAACTTAACACACTACACACATTGTTTGCTTTTATGATAAATTACTTATGATGTCTGTATAAAAGCATCTGCTATATAAGTAAATGTACTTATACCAAAACTGTCTTAGCTAACATTGTACGTGAACTTTGTCCTTGGGGAAAATCTGTAACATTAAACTGTTTTAATTAAGCTGTTTAACACTTAAATGATTCAAATAAAAAAAAATTTATGACTAAGTCTGTGTCTTGTACTATCTAAAAGCAAACAGTACAGAATAATGTTGGCAATGTCAGGCTCGTTCTTTGATTCTCAGAGAATGCTTGCAACAGCTGAAAGTCTGGGCAAGGTGTCAAAGATTTTGGCCTTGATTGAGTCTTCTGCCCTGTTTTGCCTGAGTACACTATACCTTCCTCCAGTGTTTTTGCTGAGTTGAGTTTACTAGAAGGTAATACAATATGGAGGAAGTGCAATGTTTTTAGGTGTGAGATAAATGATAAATTCTTTATTAAAAGTTGAAGTGCCTATGAAATAGGTGTGAATCTACTGTGACTGAAAAGAACACTTTTTAACTGAACAATGATTTTGTGTAAGTATATTTTGTGTCATGCAAGAGAGTGTCAAAATTTCAATAAGAAAAATCTTTACAGCAGAAGTTGGATTTGTCTTATATTTAATGAAGTTGACCACTGATTCTGTAACTTTCCTGTATAATAGGCTACTGTGAAGCTACTTTAAAACAGTCTCTGTTTACAGTGGATACAGTATGTGGCACCTCATTTACAACCTGCCATGTTATCGCCTGCAATACTGCAATCTGACCATCAGATGTCCCTGTGCGTGCACATTTCTAGTAAGCAAGTCTTTGATCAAGCGTCTCTCAGCTTTGTTTAGTTGTCCAGTGTGGCTGTATTGTCTTTGTAATTAAACTACATAAAATTATCGCTATAGGTTACGCAGCAAGCAAACAACCGATGAATTAGAACACTAAGGGGCCATTCACACAGAACGCGTCTTTACGTCTAAAAACGCGAGAGACAGCGCTCAGGAATGGTTTTAAAAGAAGCG
Organism: Spinibarbus caldwelli; assembly: GCA_039654775.1. Classification (NCBI taxonomy): domain Eukaryota; kingdom Metazoa; phylum Chordata; class Actinopteri; order Cypriniformes; family Cyprinidae; genus Spinibarbus; species Spinibarbus caldwelli. The sequence goes on from CM077243.1 coordinate 8,964,026, forward strand.
CAGCGTAGAGCGCCTCCTCCGCCATGTCGCAGTCCAATAAAGCAGTTGTCATGCCAACTTGCTACTGTAAACAGAAGCTCGCAACTCTTGCCCCGCCTCCGAGTTCTTCTGATTGGTCCACTGCTTTGGATCTGACATTGATGAGCGGCGCTGCGTGTAAAAGTTTAAATTCTTTTAACTTGACACGGCGTCTTAAAAACGAGGCGCTGCTAAAGACGCGAGACGCGAGCGTAACGGTCATGCACGTCCGTAAAGCGCGTGTTTACATAGAAAAACAATGGAAAAGTAGCGCACTGGAATGGAAAAACGCATTCTGTGTGAATGGCCCCTAAGTGTGTTTGGCTTGAACTGTCTGCCCTCCTCCAACATTCCGCTCTTTTTTTTTTTTTTTTTTTTTGTGTGTGTGTTTCGGTTTCATTTCTTAAAAAGTAGTACACTTATTTTCCATATTTTATAACCATTGTAATGAAATAATTCACCTAAATATAAGATGTCGAATTACTTTACTCAACCATCATATTATTTTTACTTCTTTGTTTCTTTATTAATCTCATTACATCATTACTGCCTCCCAGAATATTGTGTCATCATCTCTTTAACAGAACTTGGCAACTGCACCTTAATCTGTTGTAAAGCGTAAAAAGTGGTCAGTTAGTCTGTTTTACAGTTTTTCTCAGTCGCTTTTGCTAATTTTATTAAAAACAGTTTTAACAGTGCCGTTGTCACAGCTGTTTGTGGGCCATCACAACTCTACACAAGTTACTGAGTCAGTATATTACCACCAAAATTAATAGTCATCATGTGACCCATATGGGGCTTTTCCCCATTGAAATGACTTTAAAATCTAAAAATAATATTTTTGATCTACTTTTTGTTGCCACTGACTGGTCACTATTCTAAAGAATGTCAGTTGTGTCTAGCTTAATTGTTTTTTTGTTTTTTTTGTGGTTTCGGTTTCATTTCTTAAAAAGTAGCCGCCCACTAAGTTTTTAAGGCAAGCTCCCACATGCAAGAGCTTCAGTGCAAAGCAAGAGTATCCTGAGTTTGCTTGCTTTAGCAAAGTCGACTTAAGATGGATCCAGGCAAGTATATTCTAGAATAGAACTGTAGAATTTTAAATGTTTGTTTCTCAACAATTGACAAACAGTTTAATTGTTTTGTTTGTTTTTTCCCCCTAGTTACACTTATCGGAGCTGGTGTAGGAGCAGGTAAAAATGAAATAATACGATTTTATTTTGTCTAAATCAAGAATATAGATAGGCTATAAATGTTTTAGTTGCATATTTAAATGGTCTGTATACAGAAATGTGCATCAGTGATTCACCTGAACTAACCTGCTTATATAAATATACTGTGATTCCACCAATAGTCATAACAGTCGCTGCAGCTCCTGCTGTTCTAGCAGCGGCAGGTTTCACTGCAGGTGGAATTGCTGCAGGTTCTATTGCCTCCACTATGATGTCCGCTGCTGCTGTGGCTAACGGAGGAGGGATCGCAGCTGGATCTGTGGTAGCAGCTCTTCAAGCCGCTGGTGAGTCATATATCCAACACACATATCAGGGGAAAAAAAACTTTAATCAGTTTAACAACAGTGATTTATGCACGGGGGCAAATACACAAACTCTTCAACTAACAACTGAATTTATGTCATCAGGTGCTGCTGGAATCCCTTTGGCAGGTCAAGCCATTGTGGGTGCTGTGGGAGCCGCTGTGGGCACCGCTGCCAGCATGGCTAGCAACTGTACTTTGTAACATTAACTAGTTCAATTTATTATACTAGTAACTAGTTCTATCTGTATCTATCTATCTATCTATCTATGATCATTATCTCACTGACTGTCTCAGTGATCAACATCACATAGGATGTTGTGCTGTATCAGTAGCTCTGTATTTAGGTGTGTATGAGATTATCTTTTCAAACTCACCTAAATGCGGTGAGGGTGCTGTTTATAGCAATAAGAATAAAAATAAAAAATAAAACATTTTAGCTCTCTCTGTCATCACTTTAGTTATCGTAAACTAATTTTCTGTAAATCACTGTTACATCTCAGAGTTCCTCTAACTGTCATTAGGGGAGTTTTCATGAATGCTGATTTACCTTACCTTATTTAGTAAGCCTAATAAACATTTGAAATCATTTGTGTGTATGTATTTTGTCTTTTCCTGACTTAAAGGCAATATTACCAGGTTCCTCTACAATATGAGACCTCACAATTACAAAGCAATGAATCATTTTAAATGTGGCTTGAACCTTTCAATATTTTTACCCTGATTTCTGACTCCTATTTAGTCGTTTACACCTTTTTTAACAGAAAAAGTGTGTTTTCAAGTGTCTGAAATGGTATAAAATATGTACATTTTTATATAAGCATGATTTTATTCACATTGCATGCATGCATGTGTGTTTCTGTGTAAATATGTAGCAATTTTAAACATACTATCTGCCATCTTCTGACCAGCAATGCAGCTGTCTGATCAGCATTCCATCAGTTTCTTCTTGTTTTCCATATTTTATAACCATTGTAATGAAATAATTCACCTAAATATAAGATGTTGAATTACTTTACTCAACCATCATATTATTTTTACTTCTTTGTTTCTTTATTAATCTCATTACATCATTACTGCCTCCCAGAATATTGTGTCATCATCTCTTTAACAGAACTTGGCAACTGCACCTTAATCTGTTGTAAAGTGTAAAAAGTGGTCAGTTAGTCTGTTTTATAGTTTTTCTCAGTCGCTTTTGATAATTTGATTAAAAACAGTTTTAACAGTGCCGTTGTCACAGCTGTTTGTGGGACATCACAACTCTACACAAGTTACTGAGTCAGTATATTACCACCAAAATTAATAGTCATCATGTGACCCATATGGGGCTTTTCCCCATTGAAATTACTTTAAAAATCTAAAAAAAATATTTTTGATCTACTTTTTGTTGCCACTGACTGGTCACTATTCTAAAGAATGTCAGTTTTGTCTAGCTTAATTGTATTGTGTATCATAACGATTTAAATACACAGATTATAATATACAGATATAATATACAGAAGAAATATACAGATTTAAATAGTAAAATTTACTGGGAAAAGTCAATACTGTAGTATACATTCCATATCATAGATATTAATGAAACATACATGCACAGTACTGTGCAAAAGTTTTACGCCACTAGTATTTTCACCAGCTGAAAAATGGTTTTAAGTCAGTTATTTCTATCTTTTGCTGTAGTGTGTCAGTAGGAAATGTCAGTTTACATTTCCAGACATTCATTTTGCCATTAATTGTAATAATCAAGTGAGATTTTTGATTGCACAAGGAGTCTGACAACAGCCAGTGCTCCACACAGAGATCTGATCTCATCATCATCCAGTCTGTCTGGAATGAGATGAAGAAACAGAACAAACTGAGACAGACTAAATCCAGAAGAGCTGTGGCAATGTCTCCAAGATGCTTCCAGAAAAATATAATTGCTCACATGATGACAGAATGTTTAGAGGTTGTGAAGAACATGACGATTTCACTGAGAATCAGCTAGTTTCACAGTAAATTCCCCAGTGTTACATCAACACTGCTTGGTGTACATATGGGAACCAGTTCCCATATGTACACCAAGCAGTGTTGATTTAACACTGGGAAATTTACTTTGTTGGATGGGTAAACTATGTGCATTTACTTATTAGCCTATGCAAATAGTACAAAATTGTATGTGCCAAAAACACATGCAACTCACTTAAACGAATAAGACTTTAAAATCTGATGTGAACAAGAAACAAACTGTTAAACTTACTGAGAAAAAAAATAATCAAATTTGAGAACTGAGCCTTAAGTGATAAGGGAAATTATGTCAACGGCACTTTAGCAACTACATATATTGCATGTTTTTTGTTTGTTTGTTTTCAAACTGAGTGTCATTAATGTATTATATTCAGATATATCAATGTTGGTTAACCTCATGTAACACATATGCAAGTATACCAGGACAATCCATTGACAAATGAAATCACTCTTGAGCATGTACCTACCTTTGCAGCCAATTTCCAGTATGAAAGGATGCATTACTTGATTACAAACATGATAAATGCTCAAAAGAATTTTAGAAATATCCTTATATAAATGTGCAGCTATTGTTGTTGTCCTTACATACTGTGACGGGGTGGAAGTCTCACACGACAAGGAGAGCTCAAATAAACGCTGATGAGTGTTCGGGACGCTCGTCACAATACATTAAATTGCTTGAGCTCAATGGAAAGCCTATAGGTTGTATGTGTCACCGGCATGGGCAATTACAGACGTGGGCAGTTGTCAGTCTTCTGTCACAGAAGATCTCATGCTTAAATGCACATACTAGCAGAACAATAACATTAGGTATTTAGTTATAAGGTAATCACAATGCTCTACATACCCTACCTGCCCTACCCTCCACCCAGCGAAGGATGTGATCTACAAAACAAAAGCAAATAAATGGCACAACGTGTTGATGCAGGCACACTGTAAAATGTTTAACAGTAAAAATTAAATGGGTTTTATCCTCCCCAGATAGCTGCTCTTTGGTAAAAACTAATGATTTTAAATCATACAAATCTAAACACACACATCAAATAGGTATCTCTGAGATGCACATGTGCTGAGTCACCATCCAGCAGGTAGTTCTGCATACTCATGATGTTTGTCTGCATGTTTGTTTTGATCAATAGCCTCCAGCTTGTGTTACTAAAACAACTTTCTTGAGCATGTCAGCAAAACTTATAGCTAATTTATTTACTCTAGAATTAGTATTACAGATGTCTGATGTTATATATATATATATATATATATATATATATATATATATATATATCACTTTTTAAAATGTTATTTTTATGAATTACTCTTTGACAATCACTATTAGGCTCATAAGTAAGTTACATGCTATTAGCATTAACACAATCATAGCCTACATGCTAGCATGATTAGCCTACTTCTATCTTTATCAGTATCAGAGCATCGTAAAAATTCATTTGAAAATTATGGGGTTCCATAAATAAACCCTTTTGAAAATGTATAACTACCAATAAAAAATGTGCTATGTTGACTTTGAGTTGTTTCCTGAAAAGTAGTCATTTAGATACAGAATGTACTATGCCCAGAATCTTTTAAATTTGCTTATTATTCTTGACAACAGCTGCTAACGGGTTATTTATTTTTTTTTTTTTACAAAAAATTTAGTTGGTGAGGTAACGAACCTCATGTTTGGGACACAGATACATTTCATACAGCCGAAATACTAGATGACAGTCGAAAGCTTTAGTCATCTTATCAACCAACAGCATGTGAGCGAGACGAGAACACAAACAACACTTTTAATGCTATTTTGAATGAATGAATGAATGAATGAATACTTTATTGTCATTGCACGATTGTACAACGAAATTCAATTGCAACTCCTTGTGGTAAAAAAAAAAAAAAAAAAAAAAAAAAAAACAACAACATACAACAAAGATTTATAAATACATCAAACAATGCACCACAGAGGACTATGTGTATATATGTATTGCACATATGTAAAAGTATTGCACAGCTCAATAGTGTTTGAAAAAGTCCTTGTGTAATTTATGCATTTAGTTCTCTAATTGCACTTGGATAAAAACTGTTCTTAAGCCTGGAGGTGCGGGCCTGAATAACCCTGTAACGCCTCCTAGAAGGCAGCAAAGTGAACAGAATGTTTCCTGGATGAGAACAGTCTTGAATTATGCGTGCCACGCGACACAAACATCTGGCTCTATATATGTCAGTCAGTGAGGGAAGCTGTGTTCTTATAATGTTCTGCGCTGACTTCCTCACTCGCTCCAGAGCATTCCTATCAGTCATAGTGCAGCTTTTAAACCACACCAAGATGTTGTAAGTGATAATACTCTCCACGGAGCATTTGTAAAAGGACAGCAGCAGTTCCTGTGACAAGTTGACTCTCCTCAGTGACCTCAAGAAGTACATTCTCTGTTGTGCTTTTTTTACAAGGGCATTGGTGTTGGCAGACAATGTGAGATCCTGAGAGATGTATGTTCCCAAGAATTTAAAATCACTGACCTTCTCCACAACTTCCCCTTTGATATAAATAGGGGCATGCTCTTCCCTTTTCCTTCTAAAATCTATCACCAACTCCTTTGTTTTTGAGGAGTTGAGTATCAAGTTGTTATCCGAGCACCAGGCAGTGAGATTTTGGATCTCATCTCTGTAAGCAGACTCGTCGTTGTTATGTATCAATCCCACCACAATAGTATCATCCGCAAATTTAATAAAAATACTGCTGTCATGGATTGGTATGCAGTCATGGGTGTATAAGGTGTACAGCAGGGGGCTTAACACGCAGCCCTGGGGAACCCCAGTGCTAAGTGCCAATTCTGAGGAATGATGGAACCCCATCCTGACTGACCGGGGGCACTCTGTTAAGAAGTCCTTGATCCATCTGCAAGTGCGGTAACCGACACTCAGACTGTGAAGTTTAGTCGCCATTCTTCCAGGGATGATGGTATTGAATGCAGAACTAAAATCCAAAAACAGCATTCTTGTATAAGAGCCTGGTTGTTCCAGGTGTGTTAACACAGAATGGAGGGATGTGTTTATAGTATCTCCTGTTGTCCTGTTGGCTCTATATGCAAACTGGTGCTGGTCAAGACCGAGGGGGAGTGAGCACTTAATGTGCTTTAACACCAACCTTTCAAAGCATTTCATGACAGTGGAGGTAAGAGCTACAGGTCTGTAGTCACTGAGGCTACTGACAGGTGATTTTTTAGGTATAGGCACAATGATGGAAGATTTGAAGCATTTGGGGACAGTGCAGGTGGACAGAGAGAGGCTGAAGATGGAGGTAAAAACCTCAGTCAGCTGGTCCGCACAGTCCCTCAGTACTCTCCCTGGAATACCATCAGGTCCAGCAGCTTTCCTGGGATTCACACTCCAGAACACTCTCCTGATGTCCTCCTTACTCACAGTGAGTGTCGGGTTGTCTGTAGGTGGTGCTGGTGTGAGCCCAGTCTCTGCCTCTGTTTGCTCAAAACGTGCAAAAAAAATAATTGAGCTCCTCAGCCAGATTACTGCTGATGCTGCTGGTGAGATCTTCAGGGCCCTTCAGGTTTGTGAGGTACTTAATGCCCTGCCAGACACGCCAGGAGTCCCCCTCGCTGAAATGTCCCTCTATCCTTCTTCTGTAAGCTGCTTTTGCTTCCTTGATGCCTTTCTTTAGGTTAGATCTGGCAACGCTGTATAATTCCATGTTTCCAGACCTAAAAGCTGTGTCTCGTTCCCTCAACAGTTGTTTTACATGTCTAGTCATCCATGGTTTACCGTTTTGATAATATCTGATCTGTTCCTCAACAGTGACATTATCAATACAAGTGTGAATAGAAAACTAAACAGTGGATGTGAAGTCTGCCAGCTCCTGTTGTGCAAATATGTCCCATATGGTGTGCTCAAAACAGTCCTGCAGTTGTGAGATTGCATCCTCTGGCCAGAACCTTAAGTATCTCACCTTGGGAATAGTTTTCCTATAAGAGGTCTATATGCTGGGGTGAGAAAAAGGGAAAGGTGGTCAGACTGGCCCAAGTGAGGGCGGGTAGAGACTTTATATCCTTCCTTGACGTTACTGTATACATGATCCAAAGTACTTTGACCTCGCGTCAAACATGTAACGTGCTGATCAAATTTAGGAAGGATAGACTTTAAATTTGCATGATTAAGATTAGATTTTACCTCATTTTAAAACACAAGCAATGAAGGCTTTGTGGTGATTACGGGACAGGATGGATAATTTTAGGGAACCGGTAAAAACAGACTGTGAAGAACTACTGGGTTGCTTTCAAGCGATGAGTCAGTTCGGTATGAGCAGTTTCTAGAGATCTGGAGAGACATGGACTTCAGCAGCATCTTCCAGTGAGTTTGACATTGATGCCAGTGACAGTTTTAAATGAGATTAGAATCATCATATAAGAGAAATATATAAAGTACATATGATACTGTGGGAGGCAATCATGCATCTCCAGCAGCAAAACTCATATTTCAGTTGCTCATATAGTCTATCTGTATATCTGAAAGTTTTTTTTTTAATGTTAAAACTTACTTGTTTAATGTTTGTTTTATTGCGTTATAATGTTATATTATGAACATTACTGCTATTTTTTTCCCTGTCACTGCTTTTATTGTGTGTATTGATGCTTTAGTGCAGTGGTTTTCAATCTCCCCATCCCCCATTATGTTTGAAAAGTAATTTCTTTCTCTCTCCTCCTCTCTGCAGCGGTAAACCAGATCCAAATGAGAGAAGGCGTTTTGCTCGTCTGATTCTGTCTGTGGTGTCTCCATACTTCTTTCCACCCTACACGTTCCAGATCAGAGTGGGGGGCCTTTATCTGCTGTACAGCCTCTTCAACACACAACTCGCCACTCCCAGAGAGAAGGTGTGCTGTCGCCCAGCATCTAATCATTCTGTCAGCCTTCTGGGTCACTGTTTCTCTTAGTGTTTCTGTTTAAAACACTAAAGGAAGGATGTTATGCAGTTCAGAAGGATGCAGTGAATGCTCAACATTACGATGTGGTTTATGTCTTCAGAAAGCTCTTGTCAGATAAAGCTTTCAACTTCACTGCCATGCCAACACCGATAGGTTAATAAGCTTAGTGCTTGTGAATCTAAACTGGCTGCAAAACAGTGTTACAACTAAAGGCTTGAATACACTACACAACACCAGATTTTTCAAGTCCTTCTTTTCAGTCACTTTGACAAATTAGTCAGTTTCATGTGGATAAAGTCCCACCCTACACTGAATATCCTGTTTCACTAGGATATGTCATGCAGGAGAAGAATGATGAATGATGTTACATATTGACATTATTAAGCAGTGTTTTTTCTTTGCTGTGTGAGTCCACACTGATGTAAACAAACTGATTTAACCTGTGGTTTCGGGACGAAGGTGCTCATTGTACATGTTTATAGCTCAATTTCAAGATAAAGAGGGAAGATGGAAGGAGGAGGAAAATCTGTGAAGAGTTTGTTGATCCGCCATCAGCTCCTCAGGAACTTGTCACCACAGATGTACTAGAGGTGAATCGCCATTGCATAACAGCTTCAAGAACTTCATTTTGTATTAAAATGTATCTCCTCCAGCATTTGTTTTGTTTAAATACATTTCTGAATGTGTGAAAGCTTTTTATAACTGCTTTATAACATTAAAACTCAGTGTTAAACATGAGTGTCAATGTGTTGGTCATATCACTGATCAGTCAAAGACATGATTTAAAATATTGATCTTACTGAATTATTGCTATAACAAAACAATGACATTTTCACTAAAAGTCAGCATGTAGAAACTACATCTAATTTGTGATTTTTGAGAGTTTTCAGATCAGTTGCAAATCAGTTTTATTTGACAGTTAAAAGTGGTATTAGAAGTTACTTGTACTGTTTTGGTTAACTAGTCCATTTGTATTTTTCCGGACCTTAAGAAATTGCAAATATCCATGAGCATTATGAAGGTCTGAAGAAAGCCATTTTCACTGAATCAGACCCAAACCTGAATATTGTACAACAAAACCTGGTTCCCAAACTAAACAGTGCCGTCCTCACTTATTCCAGCTGGCAGATGAATTGTGCAGTAAGTATATTTGTGCTTATGAACCTATGTTACATTCTTGTTTGTTGTTGAAGAACTAATTTTTGTTTATTTTTAAAATAAATTAATACTTTTCAGTAAGAATGCATTAAGCTGATCAAAAGTGACAGTAAAGACATTTATAATATAACAAAAGATTTCTGTTTCAATTAAATGTCATTTTCAACTTTTTATTCAACAAACGGTATTCAACATTAATAGTATTAAGAAATTTATTAGCATATTAGAATGATTTCTGAAGGATCATGTGATACTGAAGACTGGAATAATGGCTGCTGAAAATTCGGCTTTGCCATCACAGGAATAGATTACACTTTATATGTTAATTCAGAATAAGAAAGAAAAAAGATAACGTAAATCTTAAATTAAATATTTTACTTTACATTTACATCTTGGTGAGTTTAAGATACTTAAGATTTCCAAAACTTAAAACAAATTGACCCAAACTTTGGAACAGTAGTGCATAACTATTACATAAATCCTGAAAATATTCCTTAATATATATATAGAAAGTATTTGTGTGTTTTGTAACTGTGTGCATGTCTAAAGTATGATATATATTTTGCTTGCTTGTGTTTTCAGACATCTGAGCAGCAAGATGCTGGAGAGGGACCTTCAAATCAAGAAGTTAGAGATTATGTTAAAATTAATATACATATCTGTCTCTTTAATACTACATAGTGCTTCGTTCCATACTGCAGCAGTGTAGCAACCTTGTGATGTTGCAGTACTTTTGTTTTACCAGAAGGGTGTGTCATTCACTGTGTTCTTTATTTCCATTCAAAGAACTCCAGCAGAGCCCAGCTGTTAGCATCAATCAAATCCAAATCATATGGACAAGTTACAGAGGTAAATATGGACATCATAAGAGACTAGTCAGATTGCTTGTTAAAATTGTACATAATAACATGAGCACATAAAATAAACACTGCCTTTACATGTAGATAGGTTATAATCCGCATAAGACTGTGCAAGTAATTGCACTGTTTTCCATCGTTTCCCTGTTAGGCTTCCAAGTCTCGACGTCACAGACAGAAAGAGTTGGTTTCAGCAGCTGGACCAGACATTTCACAAAATGTGCCATCAAAAAAGAAAAGATTCCCATCACTTAAAACACACACTCAGTTATGCTTCAAAACTCAGGGTAAGTCCTGCCCACCCAGATAAACTCACCTAGTTACAGTTTGGTTTGCACTGATTGATTATCGCCATTTCTATACGATAGGAAATGAGAGTGAGGGCTCAAATTTGACCCGGCTGTGGTGTTTGAGTGCAGTGAAAGAAGAGAAGGAACCAGGTAAGCAAATAGATGGGATTACGTCATGTTGATTAATGTGGCCTAATGTGATTGATTATTAAACTTCAAAAGGCTATGATTTAATTAAATGTGCACTTTTAAAAAAAAACACAGGACTGTTGCACGTTCTACAGGCTCACGGTTACAGAACAGTTTGCAATCAATGAATACCGCACATTTATGCTGAGCAATTGAATGAATTAGCATTTTCATTCAGGCCGTCAGTAATATATCAGTTTGACTCATCCTCTTTACAAAAAATAGTTTAAAAGTTCAAATGTGAGGTTTATCATTTTATAACTTTTTGTTTTTGTCAAAACCAGTATAATTTGAAATGTAAAGTTGTTTAAATCATCATTTTTAGAGTGATTTTGCCCTACCCTGCCCATATGGCAGTCATTTTATATGTGTAAGTGTTTAAAAGCCTTAAATTGGATTTAAAAACTCTATACCCTTGGGTCATTAGATCATGCTAACTAATAATGAAAGAAGAGCCTGTTTGATGCAAGAACTTCACGTTTTGACTTTTTGTCTTTATTCCCTATAGAAAAAAAGAAGAAATTCAACTGGAACCCCGACAAGAGCAGCGATCCCACTTAGTATTAAGCAGCACCATCTGGATAGAGTGTGATTGGCGGGCCGCCCAGTGTTAAAAGCTACTGTGATTTGTGCCTTGAGCTCCAGTTTCATTTGATTTGTTTTATGTAATTTTAAACGTTGCTGCTTTTGGGTTAAAAGGGCAGTGAATGTAAGCTGCTTTTATTCATGTGACATGTATTTAACATAGCTTTTTCTTATTTTTTTGTATTTTAACATTTGGCATCAGAATATATGTGATAGATATAAATTTTAGACAATAATTGTTTATGTAAAAAAGCTGTTTGTTTACTGTTCTTTGATAGTTTTTACATTAACATGTTATTAAGCAGCTATTTAAAATTAGTAGTTTTTTTGTATATTTTGTTGTTTTAAATGATGTTATCGATTTTATAATTCAGAATGTTTGGCTCTCCCTGTTTTCCTTTTGTTTTTATATCAGTCCATTTTCTTTCTGTTGTATTTGAGCCAGCTAATACATCTCACACACACTGAGAAAAGAGAGTTGTGTGGTCTTTTATATGCATGTGGTCCAGTTCTTTCTAACCTGAAGGTTTTATTGATGTACTCATTCGGCTGCTTGATTTTAATCAATATCTTTTATTACTTCCAATCCTAGCATTTGTCTCCCTCATTCATTCGTGCCTCAGCCAAAGTGTGGAGTCGCCTGATAGTTTAGATCTGCAGCACAGTCAAGATTGATGTAGTTTGCACCTAATAGCCCGTAGATTTTAAGATGAATTCAATACATCCAAATCATAGTGACTGATTGCACATAGAGATTAGATTTATTTCTCTCTATGCATGCTGGGAACATGAGACACATATGCAGTGTAGGTTCAGAGTCGCTGTTTGCTAAATTTAAGCATACATATATGGTGTTTCTCGACTTATTCGGTTCCTGGAGATTGATTGAAAATTATGCTTACAGTGTAATAATGCTTTTAATTTGATAAAAATTTGATACATCTTTTTATGAACTAACTGCACCAGCTTTGCATGATCTGAGAGTAGATTTTCTATTATTTACAATAATTTCAGTTATATTCAGTAAATCTTAAAATAAACAGTGTTGCTCTTCATGATTCAACTGACTCATATTTGTATGCTATGTGTAAACACTCAATATTTGATAAAAAACAGTGTTCATATGCTTTAATTACTTTCTCCTCTAACAATATTTATACATATATCAAAAAAGAATTCAGTAATATTTGTCTAAAAAAAAATTCTAAAATGCTTTTGTCTAAATAAAATATCCAAAAATACCCACCATTATTATTATTATTATTATTATTATTATTATTATTATTTTATGTCTCATATTTCATCTAAGGCATGGTCTTTGATGACACCGTTGTCTCATTGGTAAACAAGTCCACTAATATTGATAAAACTTGTTGGCACAATTGTTGGTCCTTGTCATTTTTACTCTGTATATGAAATTATGTTACAACTTGTTTGGATCATCATAGTATTACAATGTAGTCAAATTTAATAGTAGATTTTTTGTTTGTTTGTTTGTTTTGTATACATTGTATACAGCAAATGGTAAAAAGTTTTCAGGACAGATTTAATGTGGTTTTCATTTAATAAAAATAAAAATCAACCCCTAGTACACAAAAGTGACCGAAGTTAAAAAAACACAAATGCATAGCCCCTATATGCGGAAATTTGACACACTGATACATAACTGAGCCTGGATGAAGGTTCTGGAGGTCACTGCTGCAGAGCGTAGCGAGCGCGCAGCGCGTTCTCGTCCAGATGCCCGCGTGCCCGTATGCGCTCTCGCCCGCAAAAGCAGCACTCAAAGCAGTGTGTCCCGGAGGGTTTCTCCGCCGTCTCCAGCAGGTTTGTCGGGGACAGACGTGAAGTAGGACCAGTCGCCAAGCCTCTTTGATTCCCCGGTGCTTTATACTTATGAAGATATCGATAGATATTGATCGATAGGGCGGGCGATTGACTCCGCTGGTTCAGTGCAACACGACCATGGCATCAGATAGTAAGTATCGCGTTGTTTAAGCGATATTAAAAAGCTTTGAATTCATTCCTGATCAAATATCGTCATACACACTATCAGTTTGTTTATTAAAGCTCCTTGGCTGATTTTGCTGCAGGGCTCGGCGATGAATTTTGCCAGCATCATTATCATCATTCATATCATCTAGGGTTCATCTTCTGCACTGTACATGACATTATAACAACTGACATTTCATTCAAACGATTATAAACACGCTTGGAGAATTTCAAGCAGTGTTTTATATAATCCATGTTCTGGCTGTTGCTATAGTGTTGCAGTTTATTTCCTCACCTGCTGATTCTTATTGCCTTTGAAAGTAGTTTTAAAACGTTTATGGTTGGATTTTGTTAAATCATTCTAGTTTTAAAGCACACGTTATAATGGCTTAAATCATTTTGATCGTGTTTCTTCCAATACCTTTAATTTAAGTGGCTTTTTAAAATGAATCACTGTCCCCCACACTGATGTCATTACCAACACACCAATTTAGAGAACAATTCAGTTTTTCCAAAAGAAAAAAATAAAAAAATGGTTCACTTAAACTTTAAAGAAATATAGGTAATACATCTGTTTAAATGTATATTTATAAGGTCTCTGCACTGAACCTGTTAGTATTTTAGAATTTAAATTCAGAAATGATTTTGAATTTAAAAATGAAATTAATTTTATTTTATTCTTACAAGTTAAACGTAATTGGTAATAAACACACAATCCTAATAACACACAAAGAAATCCACATCAATACACTTACACTAAAATCAACTTTAAGGTGGTTCAAGGCCCTAATGTTTAATACAGATGTCATAAATATTTTAGCATATAAAGCATAGAAGCCTCGTTTTTCGAGATTGTCAGATACCTCCAGCTAACTAAAGAATCACCTATCAGTGTCAGATTGTGCTGCTGTTTTTCAATAATCATATAGAAATAAACCTTCAGAAAACATGCTTATTTTTGCCCCTGCTGAAAGTCCTACATTCTCTAAATCAACATTGTTAGATCTATGTAGTTCAATTAATAAATCATTAAAGAGATCTATAATGAAATGTGATGATTTATTTTGCAGGGAGATCTCAGCCACACATAGGGAGTATTTCACAAGTGTATTCTCTCCAAACTGAAATTTTAATATCATTATAATTTTATAAGAGCTTCTGGTTAAAAGTGCACACAATAAAACATCAGAAAAATGCAGGCTACAGAACTGTCACTGGGGCGGTACCCTTTCAAAAGATACTCATGTTTACACCTTAGCCTAATATGTAGGCCTACCTTTAATATAGTAATATGTACCATTTAGGGGTAAATAAAGTACAAAGATGTACCTCTTACCTGGATACTGCCCCAGTAACATCTTTGTACCCTTTTTCTGAAAGTGAAGAGCCAATTATATGATAAAGGTGCATTTTAACTTGAACTGTTTTCAGTATAAAGGTGCTGTTCATAAATGTTATATTAGGGTAAGATATCATGTGTTGCATGTTTTTGTGTTTTGTAATTTTATATAATTTATAAGTTTCAGTTTCTATTGGTCAAAATAAGAGTTTTATCATTTAAAACGATTTAATTTGGTTTGGAAGCCATTAGCTTATAATGCATTTGAAATTCAGATATGTTTAAGAGAATTACTCTTTTACTTTCAATAATATTTTTTAAAGATCATTTGTTAACAGCTACGGAAATAGATTTTGTGCTCAAAAAAAAAAAAAAAGACTTTATTCAACAATTTCTTCTCTTCCATGCGTGTGATGCTGCTGACACAGGAGCCGGCATTCTAACACGGAAATTGTTGAATAAAGTCGTTATTTTTGTTTTCTTTGTGCACAAACAGTATTCTCGTAGCTTCATAAAATTACAGTTGAACCACTGATGTCACATGCACTATTTTAACAATGTCCTTACTTCCTTTCTGGGTCTTGAACATGTCAGTTACTTTGCCGTCTATGCAGGGTCAGAAAGCTCTCAGATTTCATCAAAAATATCAAAATTTGTGTTCCGAATATGAACGAAGATCTTACAGGTTTGGAACGACATGAGGGTGAGTAATTAATGACAGAATTTTCATTTTTGGGTGAACTATCCCTTAAATAGAGTCTATAGAAACATCTCAAACTTATATTGTCAAAACATGAAAGAGATTTGGACTCCCATATTCCATAATGGTGGAGTTCACTTATAATAAATTGGTTCTCTTATTGATTTCTGCTCTATAGTTGGAGGCCTAATAAATATTATATTTATCCTACTATTAATTCATAGGCCTATTTTTTTATAACCAGGATGAGATTGTAACTCTTTGCCATAAATATGCAAATTATCCATTTTTTTTTACTTTTTTATTTTGCATTAGTTCACTTTTGTCTGTAATTGCATTAGTACAATTTTTATGTCTAGATAGCTCAGATGAAAAAATGACCTATAACCTAATTAGTCTAATGGTTAAAAACTCTGGACCCAGGAGAGACCAGAATCCTGCCGCATACCATTCTGTTCTTGGGCTAATAATATTCTCAGACAGTTTCTGGCAAATGGCACCTTTATTTGGTCAGTCATGAAAATTCAGAATCATAAGCCTTTGTTATCAGCATTTGATTTGTCCTGCAGAAAATGTGCTGGTGTGTTTAAGGTCCAACCAACCCTGCTTTATTTATAGAGTGATTCATTCTCATTTACCTGTGTCTTGGTTCCCCACCTCTGCCTTTATTAGAGCGTGACACTGAGAGATAGAGTAATTATATGTTCTCAGGTGGTGTGTGTTTTGAACGAAGAGACAGAAAGCATTAATCTCTACATGTAAAACATGACAAATTAGAGAGAGACCCTTCCCATCTTTAGAAACACATCTAGATGCTCCAGTATAAATTATACAACACAAATCCGGGATTCAAAGACTTTAGAGTGTCTCAGTGTCCTACTTTTTGACCCATCTGTGATTTAGGCTCTGGAAGTTTTTAAAGGAAATTGTGTGTCATGAATTGGTTTACAGATATGATTTTCCAGCATGTGCATTAGTCTGGATGAAACAAATATTTGTGTCCTAAGTAGGCTAGTTTTTTTTTTTGCAGTTTACCTCAAAAATCAGCAATATTACCATTCAGAAGTTTGGGGTTGGTACAATTTTCTAATGTTTTTGAAAGAAGAGACTTATGCTCACCAAGGCTACATTTGTTTGATCAAAATACAGTGAAAACAGTAATATTGTGAAATATTATTACAATATAAAACAACTGTTTTCTACTTTATTTTATTTTTTAAATGTATTTTTAAAATGTAATTTATTCCTTTAATGGCAAAGTTTCAGTAATCATTACTCCAGCTCTCAGTGTCACCCGATTCTTCAGAAATCATTCTAATATGCTGAGTTGGAATAAACACTTCTTATTGTTTTAACAGTTCAAATGGTTCTGCTGCTTAATTAATATTTTATGGAAAGTGATTAATTAATATTTTGATGAATAGAAAGTTCAGAATAACAGCATTTATGTTAAATACAAATCTTTTGTAACATTGTAAATATTTTTTTTTACACTTTTGATTAATTTAATATGTGCTTGCTGACTAAAAACATTAATTTCCACCATAAATCAAACAACATTTTGTGGGCTTTATGGAAAACAATTTGCCAACAGTGTAAGATAAATTAATTCAGGGTTTAAAATATCAAGTTTTGGCCTTGAACTAGTGTTCTGAAGCATGTTTTTCTGTCTGTGCAATGTTGTTTATTCAGGGTGAACCACTTCTGTCCAGGAATTTAGATTTTGTGGATAAGAAATAAAAGAGGGTGCGTTTATGTATAGAGTAGAGTGGATTTTGAGAGAGAAGCCTTCAGTTTTCAGCTGTCAGGAAGGGTGTTAGAGCCTGACAGGAAGCTTACTGCAAAAATGGAGAGAGACAACATCCTGTACCAATTAACTAATGGCAAGTCCTTAATGTTGGCTTTCAAACTTTTTGGCATTTAAAAAAAAAAACACTTCACAAAGGCTTTAAGCACATTATTCAAAGTTTGTCTTGATAAACTTTTAATTTTTCTTCTTCCATATCTAATCAGCAATTAAATGTGGAATGTGCATGCTCATGTGTGTTATATTGTCTTTAATTTTAAATCAATTAAATAAATATATAAATAAAAACAACAAACATAAAATCTAGCTATTTATCAAGATTTTTCTATTAGTTCCTCAGTCTAAGCTGTTTGGCTATATGATGCAGTTCATACAAATGGCCACTAGATAGAGATGTTTTACTATTTTCAGGCAAGAAAAAAAAAAAACATTTTGTTATTCCTTACAGACTTTGCCTCTTTCCATCTCCCCATATTTCTTTTTATGTCTTGTTTAGCAACACAAGCCATTTTTGATTCACTTCTCACTTGTTCTCAGAAAAAAGGGACAAAGCTGTCACTGGGTCGCTAACCCTGAGGTACAAAAGCTAAATGGTACATATTAGTACCTTAAAAATGCACAGTAGTACTTTAAAAATATATCAAGTGTACAATATTGGTATCTTTTTAAAATGGTGCTGCCTCAGTGACAGTTTTGTACCTTTCTTTCTGAGAGTGTTGAATATGAGTTCAACGTTTCACTTTTTTTGGATAGTAGTAATGAATAATGGTGTAATGATGTGAGATAATATTTAGAGCTTTTATGAACTCTGTGCACTCAAGAACAGAAAATCCATGGCAACACGAAACCGTGTGTGTTTATGTGAATAAAGCCATGCACAAATTACTCCTCACAGAATGCTTGAGTTGTTTCCAAGGAAACCATCCTGCTCATGCAGTACAGAGGTCCATGTGGGTGTGTGTGAATGTGTGTTTCTGTGCTTACAAGGTCAGTGTGTTCTTGCTTGCGCATGTAGAAGAGTGCAGAGAGCAGTGAGTGTTTGGATGTGAGATTCACAGCCCTATGCAGCAGTGCCTGTAATCTCACTTGAATCTTAAAGGGATAGTTCACCCAGAAATGAAAATTCTATCATTTTAATCACTCTAAAGTTGTTCCAAACCTGTATGACTGACTTTCTCCTGAAACACATGAAAGAAGATGTTAGGCAGAATGTTCATGCTGCTCTTTCTATACAGTGATAGCGAGTGGAGGTTTTTGTAACCATATTTATCTCTGCTTCTGTTTTTCACACTCATTTGTGTGAGTGGTAGTTGTGTTCATCGCAGCGACAACTGTGACTGTGCAATTGGCTTGTGTGTGTGTGTGTGTGTGTGTGTGTGGGTGCAGATTAGATGGTTCAGCATAATAGTGTTCAGCTTCAGCCTTTCATTCAACACACGCATGTAAACACTCTCAAACACACACTCAACAGTGCCTGCCCTCTCAGACTCTGTGAAATATTCACTCTTATGCATCTTAATGGTCCATTTTACACTTGAAGTGTTCACTTCAAAGCAACTTTGATGAATATGTGCTGAATATGAAGCCATGGTTTCTCTGTCTCCTGCAGGGCTGTTCTCCTCCAGACAGACAACAAATTCCTGTTTAATGAAAATATATTGCAACTGTGAGCGATATGACTAATTGAACTTATACATACATATAGTATTCAACAATTGAAGTGAATCAAAACCTTTCATCAAAGTTATACATGAATTTTGAACAATACCCCTTCTTGTCTTAGGACAACTTTGATGAACTTTTTTTGATCCACATGTTGACTACTGTATATAAACTGGCATCTGCAAATACATTTCGTAATGAATTCTGTTCTGTTGCATCACACGTTTTGAGCCATATTGTAATAATTTGCATTAAATTTAACCTTTTTTAAGTAGGATATCTAGCTTAGGATGACATCTGTGTTCTTAGACTTCTTTGTGTATATTTAATGCTATTTTAAAATTCATTATATAATACATCAGTTATATTAGCAGCAATTGAGAGAAAAATTGAGAGAAAACATGGTCAGTGGCACAAACATTTCAATAATTTACATTCAACAGGGCAGTTTGTTTTTAGATGTTTCTTTTCATTTGATCTCATTACTGTTCTATATTTATTTATTTTATTATTATTATAATTTTTTTCAAATATCAATTTTCTGCGTATTTTTAGGGTTCAATAACTGAAATCATGATTTTTTTTCCCTTGTATACTACTGGTACAAAATTTGGGTTTAATAAGATATATATATAAATTTTTTAATTGAAACTTTTATTCAGCAGGGATGAATTAAATTAACTAAAAAGTTAGTAACGTCAGTTATAATATCTGTTTATCAAAGAATCCTGAAAAGATTGTATCACAATTCATTACCATTTATAACTATTTTCAACAGTGGTGATAATAAGAAATGTTTCTTGAGCACAAATCAGCATATTAAGAATGATTTTTGAAGGATCATGTGACACTGATGGAGTAATGACTGATGAAAATTCAACAATAATAAATACTTTTTAAATAAATTAAGGTTCAAATAGAAAATTATAGTAATATTTCACCACATTACTATTTTTACATTTTTTATTAGAGCTGCCTTTTAAAAAAAATAGAAAAATGCCATGGATCCTAAAATAGTGCTGAGAAATAATTTGGAGAGTGTAGTGCCAGATGAATACAACCATGTGCCTGACATTATGGGCTAAATGAAATGTGTATGCAAAGACATAATTAACTTCACAGTTTATTGTAGTAACTGTGAAATCACAAGGTCTTCTGGGTCATTTGTATAACTAGCGGTTTTATACTAGGATGTATAAAAATGTTAAAGCGTAAAGAGACTGTATAATATTATTATGGCGGCTGCATTCACCTGTGTGTGTGGGTTGGGTTTGCATAAGGTTGTGAGGACCAAATGTCCCCACAAACATTGTAAATCCTGCCATCAAAATGGTGTAGACCAACCAAATGTCTCCAAAAAGGAAAATTATGTCATTATTTACTCACCCTCATATACCTGTATGAATTTCTGTCTTCTGTAGAACATAAAAGAAGATATTATGGAGAATGTTGATAACCAAACAGTTTCGTTTGTCCCATTACTTCCATTGTAATTTTTTGTTTTTGTCCATACAATGGAAGTTAATAGGAACTGAAGCTATTTGGTTATCAACATTCTTTATAATATCTTCTTTCATGTTCCGCACATGAAAGTCATGTAGGTTTGGAATAACATGAGTGTGAGTAAATAATTACATCATTTCATTTTTGGGTAGACTATCCCTTTAAGGGAAAGAAAATATCATTAATACAGTATAGAAATTTAACTTCTATACTTAAATGTTACTTAAATGTATATATTACTTGTATATAAATGTATATATAATGTATATATGTATTAAGTTATGTTTAAATGTAATATTTAAAAAGTTTCTGATCAATATGCATCTGTGTGTTTGTTCTGTCACCAGTCACTCCTGAGGCGGTGGGCTTCCTGTCAGCCGTGGGTATCTTTGTCGTCTTGCTGGCCATACTCTTCCTCTTTATCAATAAGAAGCTTTGTTTTGCTCGTGTCGGAGGTCTGCCATGCCTCGAGCAGTACAGCCGGCGCAAACGAAGAGACCGCGCTGGGATTCACCAGGGACTCGGTGAGTATTGTTGTTCAGATTATTTATTTTTTTGATGACTTTCTTTTGCTCTATTTTGGAAATGTGAACTTCAGTATTAAAATACTTTCTCCTAACCAAGGTGAATATAATAGTAGTCTGTTTGATGACCATTGGCAGACAGGGGGAGTGTTTGGGATCCAATTACCTGTATGTTATATTCACTGAACCACACACATCTCTGTGGGTTGTCCCTATCTCTATTCATTCCTGGCAAACACACATGCACACACACTCACCTATGAGTAAACCCTGCACCTTTTGGTTAGACACACACACACACACACACACACACACACACACACACACACACACACACATTACACAGTCAGTATATCAGCTGGGTGTTGGAGGAAGTTCTGCTGTGGTATTTCAAAGCAGCTCCTTTAGTAAACATTCAGTCTGTCTGTCCTATGAGATGTCCTGAGTCTACTAGCTAGATAAACGCCATGCGTCAGGTGCTGCTGAACTGGTTCGACTGAAGGTTTGCTATATGTAGATAGTTTCTGAGGTGCAGGGTCTCTAAATGGAGTATTTGGTTGTTGTTTTTGAGGAAGCCATGCTGGTAAGTGTTTGTACTAGGGATGCACAATATATCGGTACCATATCGGTTCTTGGCTGATATTTGAGATTTTTAAGTTAATGGAATTGGACATTTACTTTTTCTTATTTTTACATTTAGATTACCTCTACCATCATCTAACGCTCACTAAAAGTTTTTATTTAATAACATTGTTAAATGCATTCTTTGGCAAATTTTAAATTGAATATTCATTTTTATACTGTGCATTATAATTTTGTGATGCCTAAATTCACAAATTGTAGCATTTGTAACCAATTTTATTTTCTCAATTTATTTATTTAGACAAAATAATAAAGATTTTTAATATTACTCAATTATCAGTTATTTGCCATAAAAAAAGAAAATTATATTAAAATTATATTAAAATTGTATTATTTAGAACTGTTTTCATCAGATATCTGAAGGCAGTTAACTTTTAATTAAATTGTACATTTGATGTCTATCTGCTGTGCAAATTGTGGTTGTTTTTTTGCACTATAGAAGTAAATATGTTCTGTATAAGCTCTGTTGATTTTGTTTTTAAAACAGTAACAACATGAGGGAATTCACTGGGTCTTCTGTGCATCTGAAAATAAACCTTCTTTTGAGGTGTTGTCAAAAGTGTTGGGAAAAACATTTTGAAATCTGATGGAATGGCGGATGTTCCTCAGGCGGGTATCCCAGCATTCTCTTCATGGCTCACTCAGATTTCAGATGCTTTCTCCAATGGCTTCCGCCGCCTCGGCCAAAACGGAGCTGTTGACTCTGAGGTTTCAGTGAAAGATGAGAGTTCAGAGGTGGAGCAGAACTTGATGGTTGTTCATGGATCTGGAGTGGATCCACAAGAGAAGCTGGCGCTGCGAGGTCAGGACAGCAGGTTTGATTATGCCCCCTCTGTCGAACGTCTGACTCCCATCAGCGAAGAGACAGACGAGCTGGAGAGCAGAAGGAGTCTGCTGGCTTCACTCTGCCCTGATGCTGGTAAGATGTAGGTTAGAAGTTGGATTGGTTCATCTTCTTGGTCCATTTTTGTTGAGACTGCTGTCCGTTCGTTTAGTTTAGGCATCACTGGTGGCTCTGTTCTTCTCGCTAACTGGTTACATGTTTGCTGTGTAAGTTTTTGTTACCTGTTTGTGACAGGTAGCTTCATAATTTTAGTGTTAGTTAGGGTCTTAAAATCGTTTTCCTCCTTGCTACAGTAACTTTTGGCTTGCTCACTCCACCTTATTTTTAATGTTATAGTGGCTGCGGCAATTTGTAGTTTAAATGTGTAATTTAAGATTCTGAGAAATTCTGTTGCTTGGAAAGACATTAAACACAGACACACAGGCACTCATATGCAGGGTTTAACACACAGCCACGTGTGTGTGTGTGTGTGTGTGTGTGTGTGTTTCATTTTTCTGGATATTTAATTATCAGTAAACTGAGAACGCCCTCTCAAAACAAACAGAAGAGTCATTCAATTTACACATGAATACACTGTACACACATACACACATATCAAATAGACATACCATGTTCACTTCCCCCCCACTCAAATATACAAATATTCAATCAAGCATAGTCTAATCTAAACACTATCTATGATACTCTTAGTATGAAATGAAAATTCTGTCATCACTGACTCACCCTTTTACTGTTTATGAGTTTCTTTCTTCTGTGAAACATGAAAAAAGATATTTTAAAGAATGTCGGTAACCAAACAGTTGTTGGTCCCCATTGACTTCCATAGTATGAAAAATACTGCTATGGAAGTCAATTGACCAGCAAATATTCTTCAGAATATCTTCTTTTGTGTTAAGCAGAATAATGAAATTCATACAGGTCTGGAACAGCTTGAGGGTGAGTAAATGATGACAAATTTTCATTTTTGGGTGAACTATCCCTTTAAGATCTTGGCATTCTGAAAAATATATATGTTTTAATATTTTGAAAGAAAGTTAGCTAGTAAATGTTTGAAAATTATTTCATATTTCTTTACGGGCTTGGATGGAATATACTGTATATATTTCTATAGGTCTGAGCTGGAAAGATTCTGAAATTCATGTTAATTCACAAAAAAAAATAAAACGATATACCTAGTAAATTAACAGTTCATATTGTTTCGTTATATATATACTTTTTTTAATTAAAAATAAATCCTTTTTAAATGAAAACTTTTTTAAAATATTAGCATTTTGAAGAAATATTAAATACTTTTTAATCTTATGAACTTAATTAAAACTTAACTTAATTATATGTTGTTAACTTAATTAACTTTATTATAGCAATTTCTAAATATATTATTGTTCATTGTTAATTTATATTTATTCATAATACAGTAAGTTTTCATTAAAAATGTTAAATATTAATGTATGTAGAAATTAACATTAACCACTGAAATGTAATGATTTTAAAGGTTTTTCTATACAGAATCAGAGAGGTAAACTTGGTTCAATGCATGTTCCATACAAAATGTCCATGAGTTGGACTCTACAAGGACGTTTGTTCTGAAGAGTTCTTTGCAGCAGTTATTTATGAGCTGTCAGGGATGGGCAGTATTTCAAATACATGTATTTAAAATACGTATTTGAAATACAAAATACTATTTTGTATTTTGTATTTAAATATCTTTGAAAAAAATCAAATGTATTTTGTATTTAAATACATTTAATCTTAGTATTTTTGTATTTTCAAAATACATAAAATACTTTTTGCCAAGCAACCTCTTTATTAGCCTGCTGATTTCCTGTATCAACTACAAACATGCCACTTTCATGCATGTGAGCTGCAGCTGTATGACTCCATCTAGAATTGAGTAATGAAATTTTCTGGATTCCTGTAAGGAAATAAGGAATAATACTGCCTTCGTATGCTATCAAAATTTCCTGTTTCCAATTTCAGAAGTCCTGATTACAAGCATGTCGCATTCAAGTACTTTGCTGTTGGAAAGAATAGGAATCGTGGCGGACGCCAGGTTTCCTGGGAAAATCTTATTAAAGCCAAAAGCGTAGATATTTAAGATATTTAATTTTGAATAAAATGTAGCATCCCATTTGTTGACAACTATATCATCATTCACAGTGCTATCTTTACAGTTAGCTTGTTGATAATTCTGGATTTTCAGTCAAATACATGCTGTTTTGCTGTGTATAAACGATATAAAATGCTTGAAATGGTTATTGCACTACTATGTGCATGACTTTAACATTAAAACAAGGTGATCTTGCTTTTGTGGGAAAAAAAGCATTCCTGTCCCAGCAGGTAAAAAAGAGCACTAGCAAGGGGAACATAGCATTAGCACAAGTCAGTCTTGTTAGTTTTTTTTTTTTTTTTGGTCAGATTTTGGTTTTATCAACTAGCTAGTCAAATGTGTTCATTAAACTTTAATCATTACTGCTTGCTAAGGCGATATGACAATATATTTGTTGGCCATGATATAAAGTGTAAATCGACTGAACTTTTTCTATACCATTTATATACAATCATGGCCAAAAATATCGGCACCCTTGGTAAATATGATCAAAGAAGGCTGTGAAAATTAATCTGCATTGTTAATCCTTTTGATCTTTTATTTAAAAAATTCACAAAAATCTAACCTTTCATTGGATAATAAGAATTTAAAATGGGGGAAATATCATTATGAGATAAATGTTTTTCTCTAATACACATTGGACACAATTATTGGTACCCCTAGAAATTCTTATGAGTAAAATATCTCTGAAGTATATTCCCATTCATATTCCCAATTTTGAGCACTCCAGGGTGATTATGAACATGAAATTATCCAGCCATGGCTTCCTGTTTCACAGAAATATAAATAGGAGGGAAAACAAAGCCCAAATTCCCTTAATCATCCATCACAATGAGAAAAACCAAAGAATATATTTCTGATGTGCAGCAAAAGATAATTGAGCTTCACAAATTAGTGAAGTGGCTTTAAGAAAAGAGCTAGAGCAGTGAAAATTCCCATTTCCACCATCAGGGGAATAATTAAGAATTTCCAATCAACATAAAATGTTACGAAACCGCCTGGAAGAGGACTTGTGTCTATATCGTCCTAATGCACGGTGAGAAGGAGAGTTTGAGTGGCTAACGACTCTCCAAGGACCACAGCTGAAGAATCGCAGAAAATAGTTGAGTCTCGGGGTCAGAAAACCTTAAAAAAAAAAAAAAAAATAGTCAAACAGCACCTACATCCCCACATGTTGTTTGGGAGGGTTTCAAGAAAAATTCTCCTAGCTCATCCAAAAACAAACTCCAGCATATTCAGTTATCAGACACGACTGGAACTTCAAATGGGACTGGCTTCTATGGTCAGATGAAACTAAAAAATTATCTTTTTAGCAGCAAACACTCAAGATGGGTTTGGTGAACACAGGGATAAAAAGTACCCCATGTGTACAATGAAATATACTGCTGTATTTTTGATGTTGTGGGCCTATATTTCTGCTGGAGGTCCTGGACATCTTGTTTAAACACATGGCATCATGGAGTATCAAATACCAACAGATAAAAAAAATCAATAAGTGACTGACTCTGTTAGAAATCTTATAATGGGCCATGTTTGGATCTTCCAACCGTACAATAATCCAAACACAAACCTCAAAAACAACACAAAAATGGGTCACTGAGCACAAAAGCAAGCTTCTGCTATGGCCATTCCAGTCCTCTGACCTGAACCCTATAGAAGAAGCAGAAAAGAGAAGCAGCACCAACATGGAGCTGGGAATCTAAAGGGTCTGGAGTGATTCTGGATGAAGGAATGGTCTCTGATCTCTTGTCAGGTGTTCTCTAACCTCATCAGGCATTATAGGAGAAAATTTAGAGCTGTTAAACTGGCAAATGGAGGTTTCAAAAAGTATTGACTAAAAGGGTGCCGTTAATTGTGGCCAATGTGTATTAGAGAAAAGCATTTATTTCATAATGATATTTCTCCCCATTTTAAATTCTTATTATCCAATGAAAGGTTAGATTTTTGTGAATTTTTTAAATAAAAGATCAAAAGGATTAACAATGCAGATTAATTTTCACAGCCTTCTTTGATCATATTTACCAAGGGTGCCGATATTTTTGGCCATGACTGTATCTTCGTGGTATGCAAATATATCTGTGGAGCTTTTACTGGGCAGGAGCTATTGACACGTCAGAGCGATTTAAAAAAAAAAAGTGGATAAATGAGTAATAAGCAGCTTTCTGTGTGTGTGTGCCCCAAGACAAAGATAACTATAATGTTAATAATAAAAATATAATTAAAAAAAAAATTGTTCTAAGGGTATACTCACACTACTCACACTAGGCACAGTTGCCTTGTACTAAAGCCCAAGTGCGATTTTCCTTTCGCTAACAGACAGATATCACAGGATTATTACAGAGGCAACTACATTACTACATTACCTGTTCATCAATAAGATGAGAACCAGACCCATTATAAATCTAAATGTACTCTAAATTAAATTAATTAAAGTGTGATATCCAAGTAGTAATAAAGATTTTTGCGGTCATAATGATAACAATAGCGCATACAAACATAGTAAATTAACTGTTCCATTCTCCGGCGTGGTTAGCGATTACACTACATGCGTACTGCACCCGAGCCACCTCTTCAAGTGGGCCAGAGCATGGTTAAACGAACCGCACTGGACACGGTACAAAGCAGTCACACTTGTGAAATGAACTGGACTTTGGGGGTCAATCGCGCTCAAGCATGGATCAGATTCCCCTAGTGTGAGTACATCCTAAATCTAAGTGAATAGCAGATAGCACACCACAACTATAGCCATAACAGCACAAAAAATGATGAATGTTAAAAACATTGACAGTCAATCGGAATCATTTCTGCTTTAAAGAGCTTGAGCATTTAAAGTGACAGATGACACAATTGCATTGTATACTTAGAATACACTAATAATTCTTGGTGTAAACAGGCCTTAATAGTGTTACTTCACTGGATGGCCAATTTCAAATATATTTTGTGTATTTTCAAAATACAAAATACTGTATTTGTATTTAAATACATATTTCCACATAGTATTTTGTGTTTTTATTTTAAATACATTTTGATGTATTTTATATAAAAATGTTTGTCAATAAAAATCTAATTAATTAACTTTATGGTAAACCAGTGTTGATATTGTTAACTAAAACTATTAAAAATCTCGAAATAAAGCTGTAATAAAATAAAATATAAATATTAGATGGAAAACCTAAAAAAAAAGTTAGCCCTGCAAACTAACTGAAATAAGTTGAAGTACTAAAATGACTAAAATAAAAAAAATATAACAATAAAAACAAATTAAAGTGACAAACACATTACTAAAACTTAAACTAAAATGAAAATAAAAACTGAAAATATAAGAAAATTAAAAATATTAACAAGTAATATAATATAAATGTGAATAATACTAAAATAACACTGGTAAGCCAAAGAAAAAACACAGACAAACAGAAAATTAAGTTAAATGAATTTGATGGAAACTACTGTGCTGACTACTAGTTTGTGGAATTTGTTGTTCTCCATTTATGAGTCCTTTTACTTTGATAGTGTATGTTTATAGGAATGAAATTTAACAAATGAGACATCTTTAATATTTTCTTTTTCCTCTTAGAGAGCAATAAGATAACATGGAGATCAAATGGAGACTAAATACATTTTGATGTATTTGTGCCCATGTCTGTGAGCTGTTCTGTTTGGAATGGCACAGCTGCTATGATTGTTCTCCTTTTAGACTCATTGCGTAGGTGTCATTTATGTCATATGGAACGCACTCAGTGTGTACATTGAGGAAAGCGCTTTAGTGTGAGGGACTGGTAACCATGGCAACCTCCTATGCTGCTCCTTACATAGTCACTTGGCCTAATTTGATGTGTGTGTGTGTGTGTGTGTGTGTGTGTGTGTGTGTGTGTGTGTGTGTGTGTGTGTGTGAGTGAATGATGTGGTGAAATGCAGTGAAATGAATGGAAGTACAACTATAATGGATGAGAGAGAAAAAAGAGACCCAAAGACACGAATTGGCCACTCTCTTATGATTTGGTGCATATGGTAGACGTGCCTTTCTACACACACACTCTACATTACCATTAAAAAAAATACCACTGTGTCTGAGTCACCTACCAGCAACACTGTCTTTCTCTCTCACTTGATGGAATATGGGGGGAAAAAAACAAGATATTGTGGTCAGTGTCCTGCATCAGTATGAAGTGATTTTTTTAATTTATTTATTTTTATTTATTTATTTTTTTTTAATGGTGCTTGCTAAGGCAATTCTCACTATTAATACTGCATATAAATTTCGGATCGGTAAAATTTTTTAGAAAGAATTTAGTACTTTCATTCAGCAGAGATGCATTAAATTGATCAAAAATGACAGTAAAAAACATTTATAATGTTAAAAATATTTAGATTTCAAATAAATGCGCTGATCTTTAGATTTTTTTTTTTTTTTTAAATCCTAATAAAGGTATCAAAGTTTAAACAGGAATAAATTACATTTTAAAATATATTCTGTTAGAAAACAGTTATTTTAAAGGGCACCTATTATTCTCCTTTTTACAAGATGTAATAAAAGTCTCAGGTGTCCCCAGAAGGTTTCTGTGAAGTTTCAGCTCAAAATACCCCACAGATGGGGTATACACCTCCAGCAACCCCCCCCCCCACCCCCTCATGCACAGCAGATCAGTGAAGATGATGTGCGCCAGGTCTTCAGAAAGAACAAGAGAAGAAAGGCACCAGGCCCAGACGGTGTCACACCAGCCTGTCTGAAAACCTGTGCTGACCAGCTGGCCCCCATCTTCACACAGATCTTCAACAGATCACTGGAGCTGTGCGAAGTCTCTGCCTGCTTCAAACGCTCCACCAACATCCCCGTCCCAAAGAAACCCAAGATAACAGGACTTAACGACTACAGACCGATGGCTCTAACGTCTGTGGTCATGAAGTCTTTTGAGAGGTTGGTGTTGGCTTATCTGAAGGACATCACTGGACCCTTACTGGACCCCCTGCAGTTTGTTTACCGAGCAAACAGGTCCGTGGATGATGCAGTCAACATGGGACTGCACTTCATCCTGCAGCATCTGGACAGACCAGGAACTTATGTGAGGATCCTGTTCGTGGACTTCAGCTCCGCTTTCAACACCATCATCCCAACACTCCTCCAGACCAAACTAACCCAACTCTCTGTCCCTAGCTCTATCTGTCAGTGGATCACCAGCTTTCTGACAGATAGACAACAGCTATTGAGAATTGGTAAATTCACATCCAACTCCTGCACCATCAGCACTGGTGCCCCTCAGGGCTGTGTTCTCTCCCCACTGCTCTTCTCCCTGTACACCAGCGACTGCTCCTCTAAAGACCCCTCTGTCAAGCTCCTGAAGTTTGTGGACGACACTACAGTCATCGGTTTCATCCAGGACGGCGACGAGTCTGCTTACAGACAGGAAGTTAAAGAGCTGGCTATCTGGTGCAGTCTTAACAACCTGGAGCTTAGCATGATCAAAATGGTAGAGATGATCGTGGACTTCAGGAGAACCCCCCTGCACTCCCCCCACTCACCATCATGAACAGCTCTGTGGCTGCAGTGGAAACATTCAAGTTCCTGGCCACCATCATCTCTCAGGACCTGAAGTGGGACACTCACATAGACTCCATTGCTAAAAAGGCCCAACAAAGGTTGTACTTCTTTCGTCAGCTGAGGAAATTCAATCTACCACAGGAGTTGCTCACACAGTTCTACTCAGCCGTCATTGAGTCTGTCCTGTGTACTTCAATAACTGTCTGGTTTAACTCAGCTACAAAATCAGAAATCAAAAGACTACAGAGGACAGTTGGGTCTACCGAAAGGATTATTGATACTCCCCTGCCCACCCTCCAAGATCTGTATACACCCAGAGTGAGAAAAAGGGCTCAGAAAATCACTCTGGATCCCTCACATCCATGCCATCTCCTTTTTGAACTTTTGCCATCTGGTCGGTGCCACAGAGCACCGAATACCAGGACAGTCAGGCACAAGAACAGTTTCTTTCCCCAGGGTTAGGGTGAGTTAGGCACCTAACATGGCACACGTGGCACCTCCATGCCACGCCGAATTGAGGCAGTAATTAAAGCAAAAGGAGCCCCTACCAAGTATTGAGTACATATACAGTAAATGAACATACTTTCCAGAAGGCCAACAATTCACTAAAAATGTTTTTTTTATTTGTCTTATGAAGTATTCTAATTTGTTGAGATAGTGAATTGGTGGGTTTTTGTTAAATGTGAGCCAAAATCATCACAATTAAAAGAACCAAAGACTTAAACTACTTCTGTCTGTGTGCATTGAATTTCTTTAATACACGAGTTTCACAATTTGAGTTGAATTACTGAAATAAATGAACATTTCCACGACATTCTAATTTATTGAGATGCACCTGTGTGTATATATATATATATATATATATATATATATATATATATATATATATATATATATATATTTGTGTGTATATTATTCACATCTCATTTTTATTATATGTGTGATGTTGTTTTTGTTGTTGTTTCTGAGTACTGGAAGCTGTGACACTAAAACAAATTCCTTGTATGTGAAAACATACTTGGCAATAAAGCTCTTTCTGATTCTGATTCTTCTGATCATTTATTACATAATTTTGAAAATGCCTATAACGTGCTGGAATCATGAGTTTTAAAGCATATTAGTTTGAACTTCTGATATAGGGTTTTCTGAGCGCACACATCCAAAGCACACACACAGAAAGCGGCTGTCACACAGCAAGTGAG
Source organism: Spinibarbus caldwelli (assembly GCA_039654775.1). Lineage (NCBI taxonomy): Eukaryota > Metazoa > Chordata > Actinopteri > Cypriniformes > Cyprinidae > Spinibarbus > Spinibarbus caldwelli. Next base: position 8,995,437 of record CM077243.1, read on the forward strand.
TACTAAACTAAACTTCTCTTTCATGTCTTATTGCGCTTAAACTGTCAAATGCACACAAGTTTATGTGAAAAACACACATAAGTTACAAAAACATGTCTGTGAATCGTTATGTCTGTGAAGGTAAACAGCTGGGAAAGAAATCACATGTTTATATTAGATCGGTGTATTAAGTGACAGCAGCGTAATATACAGTGCTGTTTATGCTGTTAATATGACCCCAAAAATAAAATAAAAGCAGAAAATCACTCACTGCTCTGGACTTAATAACGTCTATAGCTTTAATAAGAAGACACTTACTTGAATGCTAGTGTGGCAGAAATTCCTATAGCCTTGCATTGAACAAGGAACTGGAGCCATTTCTAGGGATCAGAATGTCTTAATGAAGGACTCTTTTGACTTAAGCTAGTTACCAACAACCTAGCATCCATCTAGTATAGGAATGGTAATGGCCGAGTAATTACCCAGAACACTCTAGCAACCACATAGCAATGCCTTGGAATTATGGCTGGGAGGCCTGTATTGGTCCATATTCATTAATTTTCTCTGCATTTATCTTTGCTTAAATTTTTGTAACTTTTTTGTTTCTCTCTTTTTTGTCTGTGTGTTGCAGTGAATAGTTACGGCGATGACAGAGAGATTTCCAGCTCATCAGACAGCGATGATGAGTTAGCAAAGCAGTTTGAGATCTCAGTTTCCCGCTCACAAAGCTTCCGTTCAAGTGTTACGGAGCTCAACACCCAGAATGCTCCAGGGCAGCATCACAAATTTAAACGGCTGCTGTCTGACCAGGAAGAAGGAAGCACAGAGCCATCTGACTGTGAAGGTACGCAGCCACATTCTCCTGTTCATGCAGACATTTGTATATAAATATGCATAGCGTAGTTATGCTTTCCTGATATACATAACAGCCACATATATGTCAACCACACTGAATATTTCACTATGTTTTGAAGCAGCTCCTCACTGATTATTAGAGCACACAGCCATGGTTCAGAATGAAGGAGAGTGAAATGTATTTAAGAAATTCATTTCATTCATTAAGGTCGTTCAGTTATTTCAAAAGCATTTCTACTTGAGGGTATGTGTGCGTATGTTTTCAGTGTGAGTGTGGGTGATTGTGAATAAAAGATTGCGTTTTATTCTGTCATCAGAATAACACAGAAAAAAATTAATATAAGCCATTAAAAATTGACTGGCTTTTTTTTAAACATAAATTATATTAAAAAAAATGTTTGTCAATAAAAATCTAATTAATTAACTTTATGGTAAACCAGTGTTGATATTGTTAACTAAAACTATTAAAAATCTCAAAATAAAGCTGTAATAAAATAAAATATAAATATTAGATGGAAAACCTAAAAAAAAATAGTTAGCTCTGCAAACTAACTGAAATAAGTTGAAGTACTAAAATGACTAAAATAAAAATTATAACAATAAAAATGAATTAAAGTGACAAACGCATAACTAAATTACTAAAACTTAAGCTAAAATTAAAATAAAAACTGAAAATATAAGAAAATTAAAAATATTAATAAGTAATATAATATAATATAAATGTGAATAATACTAAAATAACACTGTGGTAAGTCAAAGAAAAAACACACAAACAAACAGAAAATTAAGTTAAATGAAGTTTGATGGAAAGCTACTGTGCTGACTAGTAGTTTGTGGAATATGTTGTTCTCCATTTATGAGTCCTTTTACTTTGATAGTGTATGTTTATAGGAATGAAATTTAACAAATGAGACGTCTTTAATATTTTCTTTTTCCTCTTAGAGAGCAATAAGACTACATGGAGATCAAATGGAAACTTTTGCTTTGATTGAGACAGTTTTGAGAGTTTTAAGGCCCAAAACGAACCAGGAATGAGAACCAATCAGTTTAATGAATTTTCAAAACATTCAGTCTGACATTGTTAAATAAATATACTTATTAAATATTAGAATACTGACTTTATTTCCTCAGGCTAAAGGCTAAAGCTTGTTTCAGAAGATGCAATACAAATCCAAACTTTTATAAATATTTATAAATGTGCTGCCAGTCACGTCACTGTTAATTCCCCTAATGCTCAGTCAACATCCTTGACCTGTACGTTGTGATTAGACATATCTCAACTAAAACAGTTTTCACTTGGTTGCTTGTGTCCACTGAATTCTTGCTGTATGGAGCTGTATTTCCCAGAATGTTCAGCATCAGTTGCCATGGAAAAGCGTCTTTCTGGTTGCCATGGTAACAGAGTAACTGGCCCTGTCTGCAGTTAATTGGTCGCTACTTAAAGCCATAAATTACTATCATTATCATCTGCTCCAGGGAGCCTGATTGGTCAAAGGAGCCTGTCCTGCAATTATGATATCTGTCAGAGTGTCAGTAAAATTTCATTTGCTAAACATTTAGAGAAAGTGTGTGTGACAGAGCTGTTAATCGTGTCTTTATTTCTCTATTAAAAATCTACTACTAAATATAGTTGTCTATTTATTTGAATCACGCAATGGAATTAAAATTTGCAAATGAGATCTCTCGGTCCCACTTTATATTAGGTGGCCTTAACTGCTATGTACTTACATAAAAAATAAGTACAATGTACTTATTGTGTTCATATTTCATTTCAAATCACTTTTGCTGCTATTGAGGTGGGATACGAGTAAGGTTAGGGACAGGTTTGGTGGTAGGTTTAAGGGTGCGTTAAGGTGTAAGTAATGGATCAACAGTGTAATTATAAATGTAATTAATTACAGATGTAATTACATGCAGGAATTTTTTAAAATACAAGTACAATGTAAGAACATGTATGCACACAGTAAGTGCATTGTATCAAATGATTAATTTATATGTAAGTACATAGTAGTTAAGGCCACCTAATATAAAGTGAGAGCGATCTCTTTAATATCTCAGTTGGTTCTCCTATACTGCAATGTTTCAAACTGTGCTCAGATTTGTCAAGAAGTCTACAATTAAATCTCATTCAGTTTGAACTCAAATATTTCTCATTAACGACTAAATTGTCTGAATTATCTATATTAGTTTTATAGATCTTTACTCTTTGAATAGAAATTAAATATATTAACATAATTAATGTTTTTATGGTAACATTTCGCAATAAGGTTTCATTTGCTCTAAAGAAATTATGCTTACACTTTACAATAATGTGTCATTTGTTAACATTAATGTATTAACTAACACGAACGAACAATACATTTATTATTACACTATTTATGAATATTTGTTAATGTTAGTTAATAAAAATACAGTTTTTCATTGTTTGTTCATGTTAGTTCACAATGCATTAACTAGTGTTAACAAACACAACTTGTGATTTTAATAATGCATTAATAAATGCTGAAAATAAGTATAATAATAAATGCTGTAGATGTATTGTTCATTCTTAGTTCATGTTAACTAACGTTGTTCACCAATGTAACTAATGAACCTTATTGTAAAGTGTTACCAAAATTATTAATCATAGTTAATGTTAATTTCAGCATTTAGGGCTGGGTAAAAAAATATTGATTTCTTAAATCCCAAGAATCGATTAGTATAGCCTGTTTTCAGTTAATGAATGGAATATTGTAGCACCTCCCATCCAATAAAGCGCAATAAGCGTAGTGTTTTGTTACTTTTGATATGAAACAAATCTGGATTTCAAATTCTGTCTATTTTATTACAATATTCAAACAATAAATACTGTTTTGGTGCTGTTTAATGTGGAGTGACAGATCACAGTAACGCCTCAGTTCAAGAGAAGCGACAGCACGAAGCGCACATGACCTGATCGTTTCCTCCGCTTCAGCAAGAAATAAACATGAATGAACGTCAGAGGGTATGTTAAATGAAAGAGTATAACTCACTGAAATCCGTATCCTTCTCATGTAATTGCTCCAAAAGTGTTTCAACCATGCAAAGACGTCAGTATAACAGCTTGTAAACAATGTCACGTAATGTCACATTTACCTCAGAAAAAAAAAAAAAACATATTTTTGTGACCATAAACTCGTTAGTCAGCTAGAAAAATGAACTCCAGAGAGGAGCATTTTGCTAAATATATGCACCATATAAACGGCATCTAGTGTAATCTAAGCGTTTGTATACAAATCAGTTCATTTTAACCTTCAATATGTAGTACCAACTGACTCTCATGTATATTTTATAGCATTAGTTGAGAGATTTTTTTCTTGAGAAAATTTGGCATGTACTGTACCTAATATATATCCAAAATAATCGAGGTTGAATCGAATCGAATCACAAGCTTGTGAATCAGAATCAAATTGAATCGTGAAATTTGTGTCAAAACCCAGCCCTAATTAATACATTATTAAAATCTTAAATTGTTTATGTTTTTTAATGGACATGAGCTAACATAGGACCTTATTATAAAGTGTTACCATTTTTATTTTTGGAGAAACATCTGAGACATAGCAGTTTTCTGAGGAACACATTAGTTCATTCATATAAATTAATTCTGTCTCATTCTTTCCATGTAGAAGCTGAGAGAAACAGTGTGCAGAGTTTTCAGGATCCCCTCTCGTCCAGGCGACGTGTGGGATCTGAGCCGAGAGACCCGTTATCACAGAGTCCTCTTCCTGAGGCCCGGACCCTCACAGACCCCCTTTCTCTGATGGCGGAGCAGATCTCTGTGGGCTCCCAGGACACAGGGGACGGTCTGGAGGCTCTACCCAGGGATGAAGGCAGTCGCCTGAGCAGTGTGGGGCGCCAAACCCCACAAAGGAGTCTTGCAGTCGATAATCATGGTTATGACAACAGTGAGGCTACGGACAGTCTCTCCACATGGAGCTCTGAGGTGTGTGTGCTTGTGTGCAACAGAGCCAGATCTTTTATTATAATTTCTATATAGACTACTGTTTAAAAGTTTGGGGTCAGTAAGGTTTTTTATTTGTTTTTTTGTTTGTTTTTTTGAAATATGAATACTTTTATTCAGCAAGGATGATCAAAAGTGACTTTTATGATTGTTTATGATTTATTTTTAATGCTGTTTGAACTTCTGAACTTTATATTCATCAAATTATCCTGAAAAATGTCTAGTTTCCACAAAATTATTAAACTGTTTTCAAAATTGATAATACAAAATGTTTTTTGAGCAACAAATCAGCATATTATAATGATTTCTGAAGGATCATGTTACACTGAAGACTGGAGTAATCTCTGCTACATTTTTAAATATATTAAAACAGAAAACTGTTATTTTAAATTGTAATAATATTTAACAGTATTAAGGTTTTTACTGTGTTTTGATCATCCATATGCAGCCTTGCTAAATATTAGACCCCCCAATTTTGAAATATAAGATATTTAGAGGATCTAATTATGAATCAAAACATATAACAAAAATGTGTATGAATTTAGATAGATAGATAGATAGATAGATAGATAGATAGATAGAATATTGATAATTTTTTCATTGATTTTCTTATTTTAATTTATTTAAATCTCATTACATTTTACTGTTGTGTATTATTACTGTTATGTGTTACACCATGTTTTAACTTTTCCTATCATAATTAGATCTCTCTCCACATCTCAAAATGTTATGAGAACTAAATTCTAATGAATATTCATGAGTCATCTGTGCTCTATGGCATTCATAGTTGTTGCTAATGGAAACACCTTGTGTTTATGTATTAGTTTTTCACAGTGAAATCTTCCTCATCTATTTGGAGAGGTGTGGGAGGTTGTGTGTGAAAGTGTGTTTAGATCTGTATGTTTACATATGCATTGAGTATGTTTGTGTTTATGTATGCAAATGAGCTTTTCCTCTCACTAACAGCTTGAACAATCTCCATCCCACCCTTTGAGCACTTCTCCTCATGGACATATCTCAAAATGTGGTGATCTCATAATTGCCCTCGACTACCGGGCTGAAACCCACAGGCTTCTGGTCACAGTGATAATGGCCCAAGGTATTCCAGACAAGGCACGGAGCGGCATGGATTCCTGGCAGGTGCATGTGGTGCTGTTACCTGGTAAACGACAGCGGCACAAGACGGCCGTGCAGAAAGGCTCCATGCCCAGATTTGAGGAGACATTCCGGTTCTCACATCTAGAGCCAGGGGATATGGGTTCCTCTGCACTGCGGTTCCGCCTGTATGCATTGGGGAAGATGAACAGGGAGAGGATGATGGGAGAGGCCATGTACAAGCTGAGCAGGCTGAAACACACGGGACACTTCCAGATCACGCTGGTCCTGGAGCCACGTAGTAATCTCAAGGTGTGTGTGTGTACTTGCTTTGATAGTTTTCATAGTTTTTTTTTATTTTTATTTTTTTGTATGTAAAGTGTCATGGCTCAACAGTAAGGATTTTTCAACTTGGTTAGGCATGGTTTGGCCAGTAGTTCAATATTTATTCTTTTTTTTTTTTTTGGCCTCACTACAAAAAAAATATTAAATGTATAAAAACATTTTATTTTTAACAATATACTTATGTGTGACAGTTGGAACAGCGTTTCTGTGTGACAGAAATAATAGTTCTATTGAATTATAATCTATACATATTACATTTGAACATATTTTTGTTACAATGTTTGATTCATAATTAGATCCTCTAAATCTCTTATATTTCAAAGTCTGTCTATCTATCTATGTATAAATATACAGTACATAAAGTCATATCCAACTAGATTACATTACCTTGGTGCAAAATTTATAACAAGATGAAATATAGCACAGAAAGCAAAATATTTAGGTTTGCAAAGCAGAAAAACACATTTTTCAATTAGAGATAATGAAACACCGGCTCAAAACTCTCTTATGCTGAAAATGATTTTTCAAAGTTGTAAATGAAGATTATTGAAGTATGTTTTTTGCAAAAGATAAATTTCAGTCTTTCTACTTTACGTAAAAAAATAGCATTTAATTCAGTGTGTTACTTGCAGTTTTATATGCAAATAGCTTCGGAAATGCTTTTTATGAATGTTTAACTTTACGAACTTAACAAATTTTTACAAATCATCTTTTCTCTTTCTAAAAACTCATCAGAATATAAAATGCTGGAACTTTTCTCAGGGTACCGTCATATTTGTTTGCAAAGACTATTTTGTACGTCTGTAAAGTTGTACATACTGTATATACAAGGATTGCTTTTTAAAAGGTACACTTAAAATAAATTGGTGTATGATTTACAAGCAAATGTATGGTGTATGATTTACAAATAAGTAGTAAATTTCACAAATAATTACAAAGAAATGGCAACTAGCATATGAAGTTAAACATAAAATTTTAAAGTGGAAAGACTGAAATAGTACAGTGTCCATATGTTGAAAAACTATGCAAAACTCCACTTTTTACGTACAAACACCAACTAATTAGGTTGGCATCTCCCTCCCTGCAGACAGTAGACTCCCAGGTGTCTTTCAGTGCTCAGAGTGACAGTGCTTCCTCCAGTCATTCTGTGTCTCACGGTGGAAACCCAGAACTACTGCTTGGTTTATCATATAACGCCACCACAGGACGACTGTCTGTGGAGATCATTAAAGGCAGCCACTTCCATAACTTCGCTCTCAACAGACCTCCAGGTAAACACACCGTCCCACTCACACTAACAGAGGCTCAGAAACACATTCACAGGCATCATTAGACCATCAGGAGTGACTCTTGAGCAAATAACCTTTTGTAAAGCCATCTGATATTGATTCAGAGTAAATGTACTGCAATAAATCCTTTCTACACCAACAAGCTGCTAGAACACATTTGTACAAGCACATTTTGAATGTGTCATCCTCACACATTGTGTTGTGGGTCAAACATCAGGCTTTTAGAGTTCATGCTGTTCGTATGACTATTAATCTGTCACCGTCACTCACAGTGATGCTTCTCAGAGAATGGAGTTACAGGGCATTTAATCGATCACAGAGCCACAGATCTTTTTCTCACACCTCTCTCATCAACTCGATGAGTCACTGCTGAAGAAAACCATACAAACACACACACACAAACAAACACATACTGTGATATGATGCTGTGTCACAGTTTTGTGCTTACTTCAAAAATAAAAACAATATTTGTTACTGTACTAATCTACTCTACCATTAGGGTCGATAAGATCTTAAAGAAATAGTTCACCCAAAAATGAAAATTTGCTGAAAATTACTCAACCTCAGACCATCCAATATGTAGATGAATTTGTTTCTTCATCAGAACAAATTTGGAGAAATTTAGCATTACATCACTTGCACACCAGTGCAGTGAATAAGTGCCTTCAGAATGTCCAAACAGCTAATAAAAACATCGCAATTATCCACAAGCAATCCACACGACTGCACTTCAAGCCATACTCTATCCAGAATAAATGGTCTCATCTGAATCAGGAGAGAAATATGCACAGATCAAGTATTGTTTACACACAAAAAGTGTCCTAAACAGTTCTAAACAAATATGTTGGTGGATTTTGATGTGAGAAGACAACTGTGGACACACTTTTTCACTGTAGGAAGCGTTATTATAGATTATGGACTCTGTTTTAGCCAGAAGCGACGGTTTAAAGTGAAAACATCATGATAGATTTGTGTCTTACAAACGCACAGCTTTTCACTTCACAAGATTTTAATTGATAGACTGGAGTCTTGTGGATTACTTGTGGAATATTGTGATATTTTTATCAGCTGTTTGGACTCACATTCTGATGGCAACCATTCACTGGAAAAGATCCATTGGTGAGCAAGTGATTTTCCAAATCTGTTCTTATGAAGAAACAAACTCGTCTACATCTGATCCTTCATAAATCATTTAATATGCTGATTTGCTGCTCAAGAAACATTTCTTATTATCAATGTTGAAAACAGTTGTGCTGCGTAATATAAAACAAATTTCCAGATTGGTATTATCCAATAACAAAAAGATTTGATCACAAAGCCAAGATGGAATAAATCATAAAAGGTTTATGTTCAAGATAATTAAGTAAATATAATGAGGTGGGATTTAGTGACCTGTGCTTCTCTTTCAGATACATTTGGTAAGCTCACTCTGTTAAACTCCATGGGACAGGAGATATCCCGCTGTAAGACGTCCATCCGTCGCAGTCAGCCGAATCCTGTCTTCAAGGAGACGTTTGTCTTCCAGGTGGCGCTGTTCCAACTGTCAGATGTCACATTAATGGTCTCTATTTACAATCGGCGGAACATGAAGCGCAAGGAGATGATTGGCTGGGTGGCTCTGGGCCAGAACAGCAGCGGTGAGGAGGAACTTCTTCACTGGCAGGACATGAAGGAGAGCGGAAACCAACAAGTCTGCCGCTGGCACACACTACTGGAAGCTTAGAGGATAGAGATAGAAGTCTAATCATTCATACCTACTGCGTTCAGCTGGATTTTCCTTTGGGAAGGAGGTGAAAGCCAAGACCAAAAATACCCACAAAAACCGGAATGAACAACCACTTTTAACAGTATCAAACAAAGATACAACATGTAATTGTGAAAATCTTGGAAGCACATACAAACACAAAGAAACACCCACAAGCCACTATCCTTCTCCCTGAGAGTACTTGATACAGCCTCTTATCTAGTAACCGGGAAATGACTACATGGCGTAATATACAGACTACTTTCTTCAACTCCAGCAGCAACCAATCAAAACCCATTATTGCCCGAGCCAAGGTGATTGTCGCCTAGCGATTTCATGAATGGAGGATTGATTTGAAATGATTAAATGCCTTTCTTCGGATCATTTTAAGCCTGAACACCAGAACCAGTTTTGGTGAGACCAAATGTTTAATGAGCAGAAAACTGTTAGTTGAACACATGCACTTTCATTCATGCTCTCCTACTGATGACACTGAACCTGTTTCTTTTTATTACATTTGACATTTTTATTACATTTTACATCAAAATATGCTGTAATATAAAGTCATGGACAGTGTTATGATAAAAGTTGCTGTTAAAAGGAGAATACAAGTTATCTCTATTCATACCAGAATAGGAGATATCAGCAAATGACTTTAAGACATAGTTCACCCAAAAATTAAATTTCTGTCATTATTTACTCACCCTCATAATGTTCCATTATGAATTGTTTTTATTCTACCATGGAACACAAAAGTTTTTGAACTCTTTTCAGTAATTTCACTGAATTAGAACTGGAGACCAATTATGCCCCTTTTTACAAGATGTAATAGAAGTCTCAGGTGTCCCCAGAATGTGTCATGAGTTTCAGCTCAGAATACCCCACAGATCATTTATTATATCATTTTGAAAATGCCTATTTTGAGTAGAAGCAGAAAAAGCTGTTTTCGTGCATGTCCCCTTTTTTAGAATAGGGCTGTGCCTTTACAGCTCATTCCTCAGATACTCTGCTAAAAACATCTGTTTGGTTTTGATACCATGTCTATTTTGCTGAAATCATGCGTTTTAAACCGTATTAGTTTAAACTTCTGAAATACGGTTTTCTGAGTGCACACATCCGAAGCGCGCACACAGAAAGCAGCTGTCACATGGCATGTGAATACTAAACTAAGTTCTCTTTCATGTCTTATTGCGCTTAAACTGTCAAATACACACAAGTTTATGTTAAAAACACACATGAGTTACAAAAACAGTCAGTTATGTCTGTGAAGGTGAACAGCTGGGAAAGAAAAATAGCATGTTTATTAGATCTGTGTGGCAGCAGCGTAATATACAGGAAATAAATCAATAAATCCAGTGCTCTCTTGTCTCCTCTGAGGCTGGGAGTCTAAATAGTGTTCTGTGCTTGTCAGTACAGCCAAAGACAGAATAGTTAGCATGCTTTGCTCAAACTTTCGCCATGGTGTTAGAAATGGTACACCATTGTCGCTTGCGAAAACACAATGGCGAAGCCATTCCAAATTTTTCGTATGCATTTTTTTCATATTTGTCATCCTAAAAATTCATCACGCACAGAAACTTTGCACACTGAGTCCGATGTGTATTAATTAATCCGTTGCGAAAAAATTCCCAAAACAATGCAAAATGGAGTTTTCAAGCAGTGAGGATGACTTTGTTGTCCTCTCTATTCTTAAAAAGAGAAAAAGAAAGAGGAAATATTGGGTCCATCCAATCCTGAGATGTAGAGAGGAAGGAGAGTGGACGAAAGTTTCGGAGGCAGTGTGTAAACATGATTGACACAATGTGAGGCCGTATTTATTTTTTAACGTGCAAAAATTTAGGACGAAAATTTCGGACTCAGTGTGCAATAACCTTAAGGGGTGGTAATATTATAATAAGATCCCCTTACCACGTCAAGAGGGGACACGCTCGTTTGACACGCTCGTTTTTTCACAAGCTTGCAGAAAAAGGCTTACCAAAAAAATTTACTGGTTTAATCTTTTTCACATTTTCTAGGTTGGTAGATGCACCAGGGACCCAATTATAGCACTTAAACAATGGAAAAAGTCAGATTTTCATGACATGTCACCTTTAAAAAGACTAATTTTATTCAATGAAAATTTTGACATCCAACTTTGATCTACTGTGCATGTTTACGAGCGAATCTGATTAGTAAATGAATCCTTTTACTTAATTTAGTTCAGTGATACAATTCACAAAAATGGTGTGAATGATTCATTTGAAGAGGCTGATATGGCTCTCAAATTAATCTGAAACAGTTACTCAAAGATCTGATCACAAATGCCTAGCAGACCACTGGAGATTACCATTGAATACATTACGACCTGTTCCTCTCACAAAGCTACTGTATGGTTGAGAAGGCTTTGAGTATAGTGCCCAAGTCATATGCACTATTTTTATGGTGCTTGTGAATCCATTTTGAAGCTTGAAAGCTCCAGTCCCCATTCATTGTAATTGCTTGGAAAGAGACCAATCTCACTTACCAAAAATTGTCTGTACTCAGAGCATAGACACTTACGCGTGTCCAAGAAAATCTTCAGACAATCTTAACACTGTCCTTATGACATTAAAACCCGAACTCTTTTCTAATGCATGCCTGTAATGCTTTATGCATATATAAAGTGCCTGATCTGATCAAACCTGTATGGATTTTTATTTATAGCCAGTGATATTGGAAATTAGCATGGAAAACTCTGGAACACTACAGATGCATGGACCACAGTGTTTTAAAAATCAATAGTGCATGCATTCAAATACAAAGTGGTTTTTGTAGATAAATGCATATATTTTTGTCTATCATTAAAGACATCCCTAATACACTACTTTTGCTGGCAATGTGTTTTGTTATGATTCAGAATAGTATTTTGATACACTGATTATGCATTGATCTTAGTGTATCACAACTGTGAAAATAGGTGAAACTGGCACTGAAAAAAATGTACAATTAACTGTGACCAACCATATGATCATATAATCTGTTGATCAGGCTGCTTGGATCAGACTGACAGAGTATCCGAAACTCCTTGCCAGAAGAGTGTTTTAATTTTCCCATCATGTAATGTTTGCGTATGGGAGTGGAAGAATCACTTATACTCGAAGAAGATAATTAAGCCTGGAGATGTGAGGTTAAAAGATCACTTAACTATTTAAAAGGTTTCAATTTATGATATACTATATACTAATGTATGCCAGAGAGAGGAGTACATGAGCAATAAAACCTTTCAAAAGTAAAACTGATTCTAAGGAGATAAGCCATATGTTAAGAAATAAGCACGAAGAGAGAGGAGGAAATGCAGCAGCAGAGGATGCGAGAAGAATTGATGCTGGAGCGTCATTAGTGACTCTCCTAGCAACAGGAAACATCTGTTTCAGCGTCGACCAATCAGGAGCCGCTGCAGTCTGTTATTGCTCGCTGCACAGAAAAGGGATATTTTAAGAGCCGAGAGTGAGCCGAATACTACAGGGATTATATCAAAAGCAAGACTTCGACATCTGGGGGCGAAGCGTCAAGCTCACGCGGAGCTGAAAGCGGCTACATTCGGCACAGTATGAGCTGTTTTGAGCCTATGGTTTGATGAATAACGTGCGTGCGGGGACTGTTAATTTGGCTTTATAAATAAGGTAGGATCATTTACCTCTTTTAATCACATAGATTTTTTTTTCTCTGTGAGCTTGCTTAAAACATCATATTCTATTTTTCCTGCATGCTTTTGTTTATTTTGCAACAGTTATAGCAGATGCAGTTGTATAATAATAGTACTACACATAACAGACCCGTTCTCTAGTTAGGAATTTTTTGGAAAATGCGCGTTCTGTGATTCATTCATTAGCGTGACAGTTGAGTGGCTGCTTATACTGCATTATACAACATAATACACGCATGCATATTTTATGCTATTTTCAGTTATTGAAGGTAGGCTACTTATTTGGCACACTATAAAAATAAAAAAGTAAAATAATATTCTTAAAAAAATGTAAAATGCTACAGTAAAGCATATTTAAATATACATTAGGCTATAGGATCCATTTTAATTTTTATTTTAGAATATTTGAAAATGTTTTGCAAAATGAACATACATATTTTTCCGGATAAATTTAAAGAAGCACTTAGTCTTTTTTTTTTTCTAATTAAAAGGTTTTCCCTAAAACCGATTAGTACATTTTAGATGGTGATGATGAAATGAAGTTTCCAGTCAAATTACTAGCTTAAAAAGATTTTCATTTGCATTGAATGGATCACATGACAAGCTGAATACTTAATCTTGTTTTGTTAACCCTAAATATTGGACAAGAATTATGGAAGAATGCAAAATAGCATTTCTAAAATTACATTAGAAAGCGAAAACTGCTTTTGCTCATGTTCCAACCAGTGTCAAAGACAACTGCTATTTTGTCCAGAGAGCAGCTTTAGCAACGCAAAACATATGCTTTAAAGTTAAAATAGCCTATTGTTGAAACAAAAAATGTGAAATGTGAAATGTGAAAAGTAAATAAATAAAAGTAATATAAAATGAAATATAATAATAATTACGAATAATTAATGATAATTATGAGCAATATAAGAATTAATCATTATTTATGCACAATCGGACATTGCCTGAACTTAATGGGATCATGTGGCATTATAGCATCTGTGTTATCAGTACAATTAAAATAACAAACCGATTTTTAGTTCAAACAAGTTGATATGACCCGTGTAAAAATTGTTTAAAAATTATAATATATTTCACGACGTTTACAAAAATAAAATAATAGATAAATAAAAAAATACAGTCACCAAAATGTATTGTATTTTTAAAGTTTAACCAAATTTACCAAAGGCTTTCCTTTAAACTTTAAAAATACAATACATTTTGGTGACTGTATTTTTTTATTTATCTATTATTTTATTTTTGTAAACGTCGCTTACAGTGAAGATAAATACCTTTTTGCCTTTATTTATACTCTTTATTCTCTCTCTCTCTCTCTCTCTCTCTCTCTCTCTCTCTCTCTCTCTCTCTCTCGCTCTCGAGCGCACAAACTCACACGCAGCCCACACTCATCTATCCACCCACTGTTACTGCGCTCTGCGCCGCTGTGTTGACAGAGCACGCGGCACGTTTCTTTGAACCTGATAAATCAAAATGCAGCTGAATTACACAGCAGCAAGACAGCGTGCAACTACAGCACAGCTGCCTGAAGGGTGTCATTACATTTTACTGCAACAGTTCTTACCCGACTTGTATTCGCTTTTTTGAGACAGTACTACACTAATTTCTGTATGTAAGGAACATCGGGGCTGGTTGTCACACATTCACACCAATTTAATACTGACCTGAAATCAGATAGGAAATAGTAAGATCCAGTAAACGATTCTCTCTTTCCTTCTCTGACTAGGAACCATTAGGCAATGTGTGTGAGCCAGAGGAAAGAGTCTCAGGTGAATAGAGGATTTGTCAGAGAGGTGTGTGATTGTGTCTGCGTGAAGCAGTTCTCAGGTAATTAATGCACACTATATACACACAGAACTTGTTCCATAAGACACTGACAGTAGTCTTTACCCATGGTAGGCATAGTGTTAGGGACACATTTACACTGAGGGAATTGTTTTATGTTGAATCATCTTTCACAGTAAGAGATTGAAAAATGAGACATTACATTTGTAAAAATCCAATTTCCATCCAGTTGCAAAGCCAGGGTTTTCACAAAATCCCTGTGTGCTCCTCTGCAGGGTCTTTCCTCTAAGAGTGCCCTCAACGGTCAACAACGTCGAAAGTCGCCTACTTTAAGCGAAAATATGCGGAAGAGGAGGATATTCAGGGAAGCCTACATGGATATTTACAAAAAGTGAGTGTCATTTGAAATGTGCTTGAATGAAATTCATTAAAGTGAAATTCACAGAAATGTAATGTTTAAAGCAGTTTTTATCAACGAAAACTTAAAATCTTGGCTTCACAAAGCCTTGTTTAACAGTTTAAAAAAAGTTTTTAAAAAGAGATAGACAGACAGACAGACAGACAGACAGACAGTTAGATAGATAGACAGACAGACAGACAGACAGACGGATAGATAGATAGATAGATAGATAGATAGATAGATAGATAGATAGATAGATAGATAGATAGATGTCTTTCTGATCCCATCTGTCACCTTCTTTGATTCAGACAGTTGTTCATTTCATGTAAACAACCCATTCACGTCTGCTCCTGTCTCATGTCTTCACACCTGTCATCTTCCAACTGTCTCTCCTCACCTGTCTGTTTCTCCTCAGCACCTGATCCTGCGTGAGGAGCGCAGCTGCATCCTGCGCCTGTCTCTGCAGAAGCTGCGTTTCCTAGACGACCCCGAGGCTTACCTCCGCCGCTCCGTGCTCATCAACAACCTGCTACGCAAGATCCACCTGGAAGAAGCCCAGAGGGAGAGAGAGAAACAGAGGGATGACAAGGAAGAGGAGGAAGAGACGGAGAGGAGGCGGAAGAGACTGAAGGTGGTGCTCCAGGAGTTCCAGCAGTACAAGCTGCTGCCGTATTCATCCTCCCCAGCCTCGTGCATCTGCGGCCTGGGCAGCTGCCACACCCTGCCTCCTGATCATGGAGCTTCAGTACTACTCTATCATTTGGATGAGAAAGGATAAGATGTCATCGCGCACATGCAGTGGATTTTTCCAACTGTCTATGACTGATTTCCAGGAGCCAGCATTAAGGAAGAAGGGGATTCGGGTTTGTGTGCATTTGTGCTTGTGCTGGTGAGCGTGAGCTCTGCGGTTTGTGATGTGACAGGTGTCTGTCCATATCAGGGTGCGTTTTCCAACCGGAAAAAGACATCATCTTGTTATCACTGCCTCGCTCTGTTGATATGAACTTTGACCACAAACATTTTGTTTTCATAAATTTGCTTGAGTGAGCTATAATCTTAAGCACTGTTTTCAGGGATAAAAAAGGCAAACAAAAAGCCATGCACCTTGTGGTTGTTATATTATGTTGTAAGAAAAAAAAAAAAGAAGATAAAAATTAAAATTTTAAGTGTCAAAGTCCTGGCTGCTCCTAAGGTTGGAGTGATTTTACTAAAGCTTTGTTGCTGTGAAATGGACTTTTTTGTGTAAGTGGCTACTGATGTCAAACTAGTAATGATTTTTTTTTTTTTTTTTTTTTAAAGAAGTTTCCATACCTTTAACAACAAAAAATAAATGAATAAAAGAAAATAGGAAAATGTAAGGGCAAATACGAAGTAAAAATTATTTCTTTTAAGGCCTTGTTTTTTTTTTTTTCTCGCTCTCAGCGAAAAAAGATACAAAACTGTCTCTACATTTTTCACAATGTACTAATATGCACATTTTAGATACTAACGTACCATTTGGGGTAAATAGTTTACAAAGATATATCTTTTAGCTTTTGTATCTTAGAGTACCACCCTAATGACAGTTTTGTGCCTTTTTTCTGAGAGTGTAGTGACATGCAGCTTTCACAATGTAAAAAACAGTTTACTGCATTTGCTACTTGTGTTTCATTGCATACAGCCTTTTAAGGCTTTTGGCAGAAACTGTTATGTTAATGTGACTCTGCCATCTAGTGTTATGGCGATGAATTCTCAGCTACATAGACCTCTTTGGTTCATTCATTCAATCAACTGTACTACCTGCAGTTTATAATGCTGTTTTACACTCATTTGTCCCTTGTAAGAAATTGAGGTTGTCTGTCCAGATTGTCTGGCCAGTATACTGAGTTTCCAATGCCTCCTTTTACACACACAAATGGATTTTCTACATTTCTGGCTCTATAATCTTTGGATCTGTAAACCCTAGCTATGTGGGTGTCAGAATATCTCATAACAATGGCCTACATTCAGTGCACAGACCCACGGTTTATGATTAACAGGGAAAACAAGGTATACATGCTCAATGTAGTGTAAAATCTACCATTCACTTTTACACAGAACCTCAGATGATCCTGTTCTTGTCTCATATCGCTGTGCATGTCTCTCATACGTTGGTTATATAAAGTTTTCTAACAGGCAAAGTTGTGCAAAAATATTTTGGTACGGTTAATAATGACTGGTACTCTTACTATTAATATTTTGTGTGTTTGTTTATGCACATTTGTATGTGTGTTGTAATTTTTTCAATATCTGAATGTAATTTACAGAAATCTAAATTCAAGAGTGCTATCTTTTGGACATTTCAAAGCATAGACATGGATATCCAGTTTATTTTGAAATGGAGCTATTTTTGTTTTAAAGAGAACACTATTCCTCAGAGAATTTAGTGCTATTTTGCCAAAAGATTTAAAAGTAGCATACGAGAATTGTCTATTTTCATGGCACTGCAGTCAAATAAAATATAATATTGAATGTTTCACTAAGTCCTTTCTCTTTATCTGTGTAAATAAATATATGCACATAAAAGAATGTATCAGTATTGGCCTTTTCCAATGTCAAGTGCCGGCGTAATCTGTATGTGCACGTCTCCTCACCATTGTGCGGCTAATATTTCTAAACGTTTCCTTGACAAAAGCGGTTTTACTCCAGGGGGCGCTTTGCGGCACAAGAATCCGAATTTTCCATTGAGCTATATTTAAATCTCAAAACGTTTACACTAAAAGCGGGTTGTGGCTAGAAGGGATATACAGCTCCGACCGGACACGAACAATGAAATTTAATTTTCTAAATATTATATTGTGTTTTATTAACGTCTACACCTACCCCAACCTCAAACCTACCCGTTACAAGAATGAGAAAGTAGTAATTATTGTTGTACAGTGTGACAAAAATTACGCTGTATCGATGTGCGCATGCCCAGTAGCGCCATACGTATCTCTTCTAGACTTAACCCTAAAAGCGTTGTTGTGAATCACAACGATAAATACTTACGCATATAAATCAGCCCACACTCAACTTCTATGATTGGCCAATCAAACCACAGCGCTGTGACAATAACAACCATCACGTGATAATGCTGGCTTCATGATGTTTCAGGGGCGGATTGGGTAATATTTTATGTGTTAATAAAGTCAGTAATTATATTTTATAGCAGTTGGATTAATATCAGACATCGAAGAGTTAAAATATTATTCTTTTTATTTCTAACCATGGTACCTGACCAATCACAGACAACGTCCGGGCTGCTAAGCCCCGCCTATTTTGAGTTCACGGGTCTTGCTTATTTTCATTCCCACTCGTGGTCGCGCGGATCTGTCAGTAACCGGATACGGCGTGGGGTCGGTTTATAAATCATTTTTTGGGTTCATTTTCTCTTCATATGTCCAGCAATAACATTAACAGTCGTTATAAGTCTATTTGTCTTGGTTAGATAGGGCGTTTTGTTATTATAAGCACAGAAATGGAGGGAATGGTTTAGTAACCCACAGCACGGTTCATTCTCAGTAACAGTTAGCTCAAGCTTCTCCCGGTCTTACCGAGTGGGTTCAACTTGCGCAGTTTGTCGCTGGACATGGCAGGCGGGTTGAAAGCGGGATTCGTACGGCTCATGCAATATTTGCAGGACCCTCAGCACGTCGCGCGCTTCCAACGGCTGTGCGGGGTACGCGGGACCGAAGCGCGTGACAGACTCGTTAACGGGGTACCAATCACTCGCCACGGGGATGTTCAGAACGGAGGCGGGGATGCCAGCCGCCGTAGAACAGCAGGAGCAGAGAGCGAGAGGGAGAAACGCAATAACGGCGTGGCGAACGGGGCTGCGGGAGAGAACGTCAACAAAGAGCAGGCACGGGATAAAGACGGGGTCGAGGCTCAAGAATCCGCCGTGAAGCCGTTGCGCAGAAACTCTCTCACCGGAGACGTCGGACAGGAGTTCATCATCGACAATAAGTTTCTTTACTTCCTGTTCACGCTTGGTACCGAGCTTGGGAACGAGCTGTTCTACATCTCATTCTTCCCGTTCTTCATGTGGAACGTGGACACGTATGTGAGCCGCCGGTTAGTCGTGGTCTGGGTGTGGGTCATGTATCTCGGCCAGTGCACGAAAGATGTGATCCGCTGGCCGAGACCTGCCTCGCCTCCGGTGGTCAAGGTGGAGATGTTCTACAACTCGGAGTACAGCATGCCCTCCACGCATGCCATGTCCGGTACCGCTATACCCTTGAGCCTGTTCCTGCTGACCTGCGGTCGATGGGAGGTAAGAACATCACACCAGCAATGCATAGCATTTAGTAGATGAGTGACTTTGCACAAAGCAAACTTGTACAGTGTCCCCAGAAATATTTGGACACTTAAGTCACACTTAATGTACGAGTTTCATTGCATTAGATTAAAAATGTGTGTTTTTTTAAAGCCCATTTATTTTTGAAGACAGCACAAGCACAGTTTCCAAGCAAAACATACCCTACTTTGATTGTTGGATTAGAGTTATTGCAAAATAGTTTATTAATGATGAAAAACTCTAGCGTCATTTGTTTGCAGATTCCACTTGTTTAGATACTTTGTTTAATAATGAACTGACACTCATACACATTTTAAAGTCAGAATAAACAATTGAACAATTCTTATTTTTATGGTATATTGCAGTATTTGTTATAAATGGTTTATCTGTGCACATCATCATTATTATTTTATTCACTTGCACTAATTTTTAATCAAGAACATTAAACCCTCCCTCTCGCAATGACATCTCTTCTTTGACGACATGTGGCTGGGCAGTAAGGTTGTACAGTTACTTTATTTTTTATTCTGAAGCCGAAACATGCTTCCATATCATGCAGACACCTTCAGGCATTTTTACATTTTAATTACAGCATTTTTGGGTCTACTTATTGCTCTTTTTATTAGTAAGCAGCACCATCCTCACCAGCTGAAGAGGTTTTGCTGTATTTGTGAGGACATTTTCAGATGGATAGGTTAACTGGTATGCACAGACGCCTATTTAGGTGGATTTTCAAGATCTGGCTCTGTAATCCTTTCATCTGTTTAAATCTTTTACTGTGTGGGCGTTAAAATATCTTAAAACAATGGCCTATATTCTGTGCACTTACTGAGTTCATGAATGAAATTCAGAGATTTTCATCCTGTGCTTAATCCTGCATAATCATCTTTATCCCCATTTAAAGGGCACTTTTAACCCTGTGCTAAGCTATGTATTCACACTTTTACATCAGTCAGCATAACCAACCTTAGGTTATAAGATAACCCTAAATTGGAGGCTGCAAAGGCATGCCGTGTAAATTTCCATCTCAGGGAAATGAATGAACAATGTGAAACATGTAGAACAAGAAAATCTTGGGTGTACAAAAAGGTGTTACAAACGTATCATTCTCTGTTATGTCTTGCTGCATCAAAGTTAAGAGGCTTTATTGCCACGGGTAAGTTCAGTAAGTATATTAAAGAGTAATATGACTTCATATGCAGCTTATCACGACCTGATAACAACACCTAGATTACAAAGTAATATAATATGTGCCATTTGTTCCTCATTGCTATTTACTTTGGAGTCAGAAATGTTTACTTTCACCCTCTCCTGATTTTACAATGTCAAATCAGGGGGTCAGTATCATTTAGGTCATATTGTGATATAACCACATGGTCCTATTGTTAGTGCACCGGCCCTTTAATGAGACGGTTCTTTAGAAATGTTGCCAACCAATACAGAATAACCTTTAGAATACACACACAACATTGACTGGTTTGACCTTTGAAAATGCTCACACGTGTGTAACCTTTACGCTTTGATTATGTAACTCACAGCAGATAGAACTTGGCTACATTCTCATATAATAATCACAAACTGTATTTGGGAGGATTGAATTAGACTGCTAACAGGAACATGATTTGGGAATGTTTGGGAGTTTCTGTGACTCTGCTGAGTGAGAGTTATAAAATAAACTGATGCCTCATGGTGTTTATACTGTACAGAATGTGTTCTAATCATTTTGTGAGCCATTTTTACAGGCACATTCTTAAAGGCACAGTTTTCCTATAAATGTTATGTCTCATAATGTACTCACGTCATACCAAACCTGTCCTGTATGACTTACTTTCTTTCATTGAACACTTCAGGAGAAATTTAGCATGCTTATCAATGCTTATGCTGCTCTTTTCCATCAAGTTGTACTATATTCCAACACATTCAATAGCTTTGTGTGAGGAACAGTCTGAAATGTACTGTAAGCCTTTAAAATCTTTAAGTCATCATTAACTTTTATTGCATGGAAAAGAGCAGCTGCTTGGACATGCGGCTATGAATTACTTTCATTTTTTGGTTAGATGTATTCTCTGGTTATGCGGAGAGGCTTTCAGGGGACTCCAGTCTTTGCTGTGGGTTTTAGAGACTAGTGGTTTTGAGTGTTTGCGGGAGTGTTGTTTAGTTTAGTCTTATCTGAGAGTGCTGAGATTGATTTTGGCCCACTCAGTCGTGTCATTGCTGTCAGTCATCTGCAGACCTTCTGCTGGTTCACTGATAAGCGTGCTTTCTCGTCCCCTCTTCTTATCTCTTTCACTTTAGCTATGCTTTATGTCTGTAGTCTCTTTCACTCTTCTTTTCTATCTTGCTTTTTCTTATTCTCCTCTACTTTCATTTTCTTTTTGACTTTTCTTTTTGAAAAAAAGAAAAGAAACATTTTCTATCTTTTCAGGTGCCATTTTATAAGATGCACACAGGAGACATATCCAATCCATTATATCATTATTATATCAGGGATGATATTGGGAATACAGTGGGACCGGTGGCTGATGTTGGAAATTTATTTCAGGGTGAAATAAAATAAATGTTTCTTCATTTTTGTGTAATGATGTGGTGCGAAAGTCTCACCATTATAATAAGGATGCTTTTTAGAAGATCTCATATTTCTTTGTTACACATTGTTCATAAAGTAGATTAAAGGGATAGTCCAACTAAAAATAGAAATTCTGTTATTCTGTCTGTATGCATGTATGCATTTCTATTACTACTCTTTCTACTGCTGAGCCCAAAAGAAGATATTTTGAAGAATAACCAAACATTTTTGGTTCCCATTGACAGAAATATATATTTTTTTGCAATTGCAATACAACTGAAGTCAGTGAGAATCAAAACTATTTAGTTTGTAGTTACCAAAATTCTTCAGAATATATCCTTTTGTGTTCCAAAGAGGAAAGAAAGTCATACAGGGGGTGAGGTGAGTAAAGGATTACAGAATTTAAATTTTTCGGTGACCTATCCCTTTAATGTTGTGTTGCCTAAATTGAATTTTAATTATTTAATTTCTTTTTTGCTGATAAGTATTTCAAGAATATTTTAAGACAAGACCATTGGCCCCTCAATATGTTTCAGTTAGTTTCTTGGGTAAGTGTGTGTGTGTTATTTAAATTTGCGTGAAGATGCTTCAGCAGGATAAGCAACACACAAACCACTCATGCACATAAAAATAAACTTTCTTAGTCTCTTGCTGGCTGACACTCCCTCATACTGTTGTCATGGAGATTACAGGCACATTATTAATGCAATATACTTTGTTTACACATACAATCTTAGCCATCAAAGCTGTAACCTTCTCTCTCACACACACACCAGCATACACAGCTGCAGAGAGCTCTCTCTCACACACACACACACACACACACACACACATATAGTCTATAATCGGAGGCAGATGTTCAGGATATGAGGTTAGCTAAGGCTCAGATGAAAGGGAGGGAAAGATCTATGTGAGCTGGTTCAGCATGTGCTCCTGCATCTGTGTCATGTTGTCTCAGGGCATGAGGTGCAGTCTGGATAACCAAGCATGGTCTAACTCTATGTTTGAATCCTTGGTTTTTTAATGGTCGTGTTTTTGATGTTCATCTGAATCACTTGACTCAGTGTTTACTCTGCATTTACTCTGCATCAGGTTCGTTCTGTTGTCAGAGACAATCTAGTCAGACATACGGATTCTTCTCCATAGTTTTATATTTAATTCAGGTTACTTTGAAATGTAAATTCAACATTTTATTCATAGGCCGTCAAATGCTTTTTCTAGTGATTTGATCTTTTGCTAAATTGCATTGCAGTAGGCAGAAGCCATGTTATGTGTTGATCCCAACACAGTGGCATTAGCTCAAACAATGCCATGAGTTTGAGGCAAAACTTTCTGTTTGTCGACCAATAATAGTCATTATTTTTGCTATTTCGTTTGGTGATGGTTGTGGCACTGAAATTACATATTTCACATTTTAAGTGATCAAAACTCTCTGGAGTCTGTGTAACTCCTCCTGCCAAAGGAAAGGAGAGATTTCCACATAACAGACACATTTAACTGTTTGTAGGAGTTCTCCTTTTCTCTTTCATTCAGGGGATGTCTTTTGCAAGGCAAAGCAGAAGTTGGAGGTTAAATGTTTTGAAAAATATTTTTTTCCAGTTTCACTGAGCTGAAGGGAACAGCACGGAGTCCTGTTCCCTTTTAATATACTGCACTGAATGGAAATCCCTGAGTAAAAGCAGCATTTTATTTGCTGTGTCATTTTCCTGGCAGCTGGTGTTTCACTGTAAATCCACTGCTGTACATGTTTAAACATGGACGTTAGTGCATATAAATCTCTGCTGGAGTGTTTAAACTCAGCAGTAATCTGTCTGAGAAGGATGTGGGCCACCAAAGACACAGACAGGCGGCTTAATCTGAATGAACAATGACTAGGAATGTGTTGCTTTTTAATCTTCATGCAAGTTTCAGCAATTTGATACAAATTAATGTTTTAAAATAACCTGTGAACACATGAACAGGTGAAACTCAAACCTTGCATACTGCATAAACTTGCATACTTGCACTACCATTCAAAAGTATTCTTTTTATTAATACTTTTATTTTAATGATGCATTAAATTGAAAGACATTTGTTACAAAAGGTTTCCATTTCAAATAAATGCTGTTCATTTGAACCTTCTATTCAAAAAAAGTGTATCATGAAGTTGTTTTGTGGCTAAATGTTAAAAAATAAATAAAATTGACAATGGGCAATTGGACAATATTTAGTATACAAAGTTTTTTTTTGTAATTTTTTTAATTTATTAAATTTTTTTATTCTAAACACCCTGCTATAAATAATTATGCAATGGAACTTTATATCTGATGAAATACAGAGAGTGTTTATGATTAAATGTTATGTTTGTTAACCAGCATAGTTGGTTAAAAGTGTGGCAGCTCTTTTTAAAGTTTCCTTCTGGCTATGGTTCGCTCTTTTTATCTGCCTGACCATCTTTTGCTTTGTGTGATGGTAATTGTAGTTAAGTGGTTGTTTTATGGTGTGCTGAGGGTTTGAATTCAGTGTTTGTTGGTTGAACGGCCGTTGTACCACAGGAGGGGATCCATCTGTTGGACAAATGCATTATGCAAGTGGCAATGATGAGAATGGTATCGCTCATAGATACTACCATGGACACTTGAGACATATGGACACACACCCAGAACAGATACCCTTTGGCTTCATGAAACAGGTTAACATTAGCTGTGGTGTCACTGTGACACTGGGCCTACAGCCAAACATGAGGACACTGGGTGTGTGTGTGTGTGTGTCTCTGCACACGTCTGCATGTGTGCTTGCTTGTTTTTTTTTAGAACACCATCTGTGCATAAGCTGTTATATTGTGTTACGGAGTGCTTTCTACACATGTGGTTTACTCTGTAATACAACAACTCATGGAAATGACAGAGAGTGAGACAGATAATGTATCCTCTGGCTCCTTATGAGAGATGCCAGTATATGTTTTCTCACACAGGCTGTTCCTCCTCTGCCATCTGCTGCAGTCGTGTGTGTGCAAAAAGATGAAAGCAAATCAGTCCTATATAATCCTTTGCTGGTTGTTCATATACATTGATGGACTAGTTTGTTTGTTTTCTAACTCGCCTGCCAGCATTTTTAAAGCAGTTTCAAAATTCACTTTGAAGTTATGAATGTGTTCAGTTTGTGTTGTAGATAAAATGTGACCAATGTTGACCATTGAATTCACTTTATACATAAATCAGAAAGCACAATTATAAAAGCACACAGGTAACCAATAGTTAACATTTATGCCACGACTGATGAGATTCATTGTGAAATTTTGCAAAGGTTGTCTATCTCATCACCTGAAGCATATTCTAAACTGTGTGTGTGTGTTTGTGTTCACAGTATCCTCTGGTTCTGGGTCTCTCTCTAGCTATCAGCTGGTGTGTCCTGGTGTGTTTGAGCCGAATATACATGGGCATGCACTCCATACTGGTAAGACAAATTAAAATAATCGAAACATAAAACTTATTATTATTTTTATTTAATAATAAATGATTGAAAGATGTCATTTTAGGGATGCAAGATAAATTTGTACTGTATCAAAATAAGATACTGTTATATTTAATCATGCATGTTATTTCTGCTATTTTTATATTTAGATTACCTCTGCTGTTATCTAATGCTCACTTAATGTTCAACTTTAAAGGGGTTATGAACTGCCTTTATTTTTTATTTTGTACTGTTATCTGAGGTCCACTTATAATGTTGTCAAGATTTTTACGTCAAAAAACATTATTTTAGAAGTAATAGGCTATTTTCTGTCCTGTTTTGGCCCCCTTCATCAGAACGCTCTGTTTGAATAGGCGTGGCAGATTGTAGACTCGGAAGTAAATGCCCACTGCTATGATTGGCTAACAGTTGTGTATGTTTGACAGCCTGCATCCTTCATAGATGGACTATGATGTGTTTTAGGTTAAAAACGCATAAATACTCAGTAGATATCCAATGATCTGTAATAAGAGACAAAGCAATAGTGACCACATAATAAAAACAGTTACTCACACTTGCGACATTACTGTCGGATCCAATATAGTCGGCACAGCATCGTGTTTTAGTTTCAATCTTTCTGAAAATCCCGTGTCAAATTGTTTTTGTAAAGAAATCTGTGGTAAAATGTAAAGTTAATACTGACGCGGTATTGATCTTCGTTAAAAAATAAAGTTCATCAAATTAAGTTTATCGTTTGGTTTCTGCGTAGACCTGCATTCGCCCCTCTCGTTATTTACACTACATGCACAAATCGGTGGGCGGGGCTAAACAGGCAGTGATGTTGAAGCAGGCATTGATTATCTTCTGCGGAGGCGGTGCTTATCCACACTATTACATCATAAAGTGGCAGATTCCACAACCTGTTGTTTTGGCAGATTGGCTTCAATATAAGCTGTTTTTAGACTGAGAAAGTTTTGAGTTTTGAAACGTACAGAATATTTTTATAGCACAATGACTACTTCTTATATGTCAAAAGATCAAGGGAATTTTGATTTCTCAGTTTAATTTTCCTTTAAAAACACTAATAATTTATTAATGAGGTTAAAAGTAACCAAATCAAATCTTAAATGAATATCCATTTTTTCGTACTATACATTATAATGTTGTGATGCCTAAATTTACTTGTAGCACTAAAAACAACTAGTCAAATAAATTTTACTTAGGTAAAATGGTATAGAATTTTAATATCGGCCATAGCATGAAAATAAATGTCAACTTACTGGTATCATATTCACCATAAAAATCAGATTTAATAAGACTGCTGGTTTTGTAAAGGCCAGGAAACCTTATGAGGATCCTTGTGGGGTGTGTGTATGTTATTCTTGGTTTATTTGTGTTTGTGTGTGGATGTTATCTCTCTCTCTCTCTCTGTGTGTGCGTGCGTGTGTGTGTGTGTTCATTTTAAGGCAGTCGCACTGGGAAGAAAAAAAATCCCTGGTGTTTCTTTACTGCGCCGGAAAATTACCAGCAGTAGTATGTATTTGTGTGTGGATGCAGATCAATTTTAATGTCTTTCCTGAACATTTTGCCGTTTTAAAGGAAGATCACACATATGGCTTGAATAATAAGTGTGTTTGTGTGACCTGAGGCTACTCAAATAGACTGTGAGCGGCCTGGTTTAACTACATCCATCTGTTTGGGTCTCATGTTGCCTGATGTTGCCCCAAAATCCCCATTCATTATAAGCATGTATCATGCACGTGTACAGACATGGTAAATCCCATTGGTGATGTCTTGTTACAGTAACAAACAGTAATTTTGCAGAATTATTGCAGAGGTGTCTGTCTGTCTGGATGACATGATTTTTCCTCAGTCCTGAAAATTTGGTGTTTCATATGGGTGTTCTGCTCCGTGTCTGCTTTAAGCAGTAATGTCACCCTCAGGGTGACCTCATCTGTCTGGTCGCCCTGTTGGGGCGATGAGTGGCTGTTGCCGTAGAGATTGTTCCTTTGGCAACCGTGGGATTGTCTTAACACTCTCATATTCACGAGACAAGAAGGGATTGTGAAACTAGTCAGATGACACACTCTTTGGGAAATGTTATGGCCAGATAAAATGCTTATTAAAATGAATATTCGTTACATCATTGATTGACTGTAAAATCATAGCTAATATGTTTTAAAATGCTAATACTGTTTTTTTTTCTGTATAAATTGACTGTTTCAAGATCCAGAGTGATACTAATCTTTCAT
Organism: Spinibarbus caldwelli; assembly: GCA_039654775.1. NCBI lineage: Eukaryota > Metazoa > Chordata > Actinopteri > Cypriniformes > Cyprinidae > Spinibarbus > Spinibarbus caldwelli. The sequence continues at coordinate 9,023,125 of CM077243.1, forward strand.
TCAAGCTTTTATCTCTAGCTTTGATTCATTTCTTTCTATTGTAATAGTCATTTTTTTGAGTTTCATTTTTTGTGGTTTACTGACTGAGACGGTTTGGTCTGATTGTCACACTTTGACCGTTGAAGAATCACTAGTACAGACTGAAGAGAGATAGGATATCCCTCTATCTCACTCGTTCGGTCAAAACAAGTCCATGCACAACATGCAAAAGCAGTGAACTCATGTTCAACAGCAGATGCGGAAAATGAGCCCATAATGGTTAATGACTGATAGATAAGAGAGAGAGGTGAGGCATGTCTCATGAAGAAAATGTTTCTGTCACTTTGAAAATACTTTAAAAACATCCAGACACATGTACTTTGGGTCCACAAGGAAAACAGTTTCATAAAGGGACTGAATGGTTTCTTTTTTTTATCTACAAATGCTGAAAGGCCAATTTTGAGGTTGAGGTTTAGGAGTAGGATTAGGGTAAAGTAAGTGTTTATGTGTGTGTATGTGTGTGTGTGTGTGTGTGTGTGTGTGTGTGTGTGAGTGACTGAAGGGGAGTGTAAATGAACATATTCTAGTTAATCTGTGCCTGTAATCAGCGAAGAGTTTCCATGATGTTTTAAGTGCTGAGTGTGAAAACTGTTTTGAATTAACCAGCTCATTTCCTTCTCCCACACACAGTCAGCCAGTCTCAAGTGCTACATATTATTGTCTAATAGGTTTAACACAGATGTGTGTGTGTTTTGTGGTCTCTGTGGAATCTCTCACCCAATGCTGAAGTATTCTGACATTGGACATCTCCCACAAGTCTTGCTATTTGCTGAACACACACATATAAACTGTGTTTAAGACAAGAATGTATTGAGTTGATCTTTTGCTAAGCAAAGCTGACACATCTTACCTCTTGCTCTCTGCTATTTTCTCAGACAAGTTTTACCTTTTTCTAATGCAAATTTATGAGAATAATCAAAAATATGATAAAGAGATGGTACAAGAGATCACTTTTACATTTTCCAAACCTTGTGACGTGTATAATTCATCTATTTCTTTAAAAAGGAGTGGCAGATAAGATGCTTTGCATTGTTAAAATTTATTGCAGACTACATAATCATATTTAATTAATTACCACTTTATGAGCACATAGTACTGAATATCACAAAGTTCACCTAAATCCTTAGTTTATATGGGATATTCTGTAAAGGTTAGTAACAGCAACCAAAGGATGGAAACTAGTAGAGGTAGAAATACAGCAGACAGCAGCTGTTCATTTAAATTAAGAGAACTCTTTAATTTAATCATAAAGTCAAATTTAGTCCACAGGTTTGCTTGTATGAGTTATTAACCTTTTTCAGTCTTAGTATAAAGACCTGTTGAGTATTTGGTGTGGAAATTGGGTGTGATAAACATTTTCATTTGAATAAATGGTTGTTCTATGCATCTGTTTAGACCAACATGAACATTTACATGCCATTGGTGTCACTGAATTAAAAAAAAAATTAATCTCACTGGCAGACCAATAAGATTTGTGTTTTTGGTCACATGCCCAGAGCTGCTGCTGTTACTTCTGCTTTTCTAAAAGTGTCACCTACTTTCAGAGAGCGAGTTTGCATTTTCCTTCAGCTCGTCTGCAGTTTTTTTGCACATTGGTCTGAACAGATAAACCGCATGTGAAAATCAGACCAAATTTTGGTTCCAAACATTTGTGTCAGTGTGAACAGGTATTGATTTCCCCTGCCGTTCTTGTTTGTAACCGTGTATTCAGAATGACATTTGTTTATTATTAGGTCAAACTTCCTCTTCAGATTTACATGTCAAATAAGGCGATATTCAAATATGTTCATTCTCCATGTCAGCCTCTTTCAAATTTAAATCACCTTTTGTTTTTTAATGACGTCTTTGGGTCTCACGTGCATGTTGTTTTTATTCCTGTGGTTTGCCATTGATATGTCTTTTTTTATGCTTTTCAGGACATTATTGCTGGTTTTCTGTACAGTTTGCTGATCCTGGTGGTCTTCAGTCCTGCTCTGGATATCATCGACACCTTTAACCGCACACATCCCTACGCCCCGCTCATCATCATCTCACTTCACGTAGGACTAGGCCTCTTCTCCTTCACCTTGGACACCTGGAGCACCTCACGTGGCGACACTGCCCAAATCCTGGGCTCTGGGGCGGGTATCGCCTTGGCATCCCACATCAACTACCACATGGGCCTTTTGCCAGACCCTCCTGCATCCATGTTGCCTATTCAACCCCCATCTTTCACCCTCAGCCTGATCGGACTCTGTCTACTCCGCTTTCTCCTTGGTGTCATCATTCTCCTGGTTACCAGAGCAATAATGAAGGCTCTCACCATCCCACTTGTCTGCTGGCTCTTTGGGATTCCTAGTGGTGACGTCCGAAAGGCCAGGCAGCACATGGAAGTGGAGCTACCGTATCGTTATATCGTCTATGGAACCGTGGGGTTAAATGCGTTTTTCCTTGTGCCTTTCCTGTTTGTATGTGTGGGCCTGTTGTGATTAGGTGGAAGAAACACCTATTCTTTCAGCCAATAAGAGCCCAGTTGGACTGCAGAGGTAAATCAATGATTGGATGGAACTAATGCCAATCATGTAACACTGTGCTTCCAGATGCTCCTCGAACGCGTTTTCCATCATTTATACTGTAGTTTTATCAGATTTTCTAAATAAACACCTGCTTGGTGTTGATCCAGAGATAATTGCTCTTTTCTGTGCAGTTTGCATTGCATGTATAGTACAGTAGCATATCTATCAGATTCTGTTCTTATCTAAAATCCTATTGTAAACTTTTGTACCCCACAGTGCTTATGTTTTTCGCAAGCAATACAGCATTTTTGCTAATTCTCAAACTTTAGAGGGCTTTGACTAATCTTTTGACAAGTTTTGTTCATGCCACAGTAGGGGGACTCAAACTCTTGCATCAAAAGTTGACTGAAATCTCTCTTGCGAAGGTGTGACTCATGCAAATTAGTGCGCAAAATCTCTGCAATGACTTGCATTTCTTTTTGTATTTCTTTTGTTTGCGAGATCTGAATCTGAAATCTCAGATGGTAATAGAAAAGGCCAGAGTTGGGAGCATCGTTGATCTTTTTGGTAATTTTGTTGCAGTTTATTGAGATGTTTAGTTTTGGATCTAAAGCAGGTTGGACTATTTTTCCAAAGACCTTTGTAATGATAGAAGCCTTAAATGGATAGTTCATACAAAAAAGACAGCTCTGTCATTTACTCACTTTCATCCAATAATTCATTCTTCTGTGGAGCAGAAGAAAATATTTTGAGAAATGTCTTTTTTTGCATATAATAGAAGTCAGTGGGCTCTAATGTAATTGGGTTCGCAATGTTTCCAACTTGTCGTCCACAGAGAAAGAACGTCATACAGGTTTTTTTCACTGTCCGTTGAACAGACCACTCAGATAGTTTCTCTAGGCATTAAAATGTCTTGCTGATGCACTCGTGATTTACTCTAAATATTGTTTAATATTGGATCAGTTTAACTTTTTTTTTCTATTAAATACATGTCAGGGAGTCTGGCTGGTAATCAGAATTTTATTAGATCTTCAATCTCGGTCTGCTTTTATTCCCTGTAAGATGCTGCTTAGAATATGGCACTATATGTGTGTGTGTAAATCTGTGTGGCGTTATTGATCGCAAAGAAAAGCGGCAGTAGACTAATAAATGTTTTCTCTACTAGCATTTAGCTGTGTATTTCCAGTCAGGTTGAAACACAAGTAAATGTCAGGTTTGCCACTCAGCCTATGAATAATTCTGCCTTCTGATAGTCAAGGTTGTGTTTAATGTATAGTTGAATTTGTGGTATTGATTTAAATGCACTGTTCCCAAATTGCACTGCTCTGCTGCCTGCTGTTGTGCATGTCGCTGCGATGGCCTCATAATAGGTGAGGCTTGCATGACACCGCTGTGTGCGTGTGTTTATACTCTTCCTGTGGCCTTGTGTGTCTTTGTGCACGTAAGTTCCTTTTTTTGCTGAAAGAGGAGATGGTTTCCCAGCTCCTCACTTCTGTAAACAGGATTGTTTTGGATTCTCTGAATGATGAGAAAACCAGCTATTCTTCTCAGCGCAGAGCAATGCTGACTTCTGACCCTTCACTTAGAACAATACTGATCTGTGTAATTTTAAAGTCAGAGGTTATATGGAAGAGACAAAGGTCGGAGGTTGTATTTAGTACAGAATATGAAAAGGAGATTGTCCTTGGTGAGCATTGCTTTCAGGACCAGTTGGGTTTGTTTCTTACTGCGTGATTCCATAATTGTGTTTGTAGATGGCAGTAGATAGATTGTAGCATTTTTTTTTTCTCTCAGGCCTGTGTTGTAGTAATGCCATGTGTTTATGACCAAATATGAGTGCTTTCGGTAGTTGTGAATCTATTATATAATTTTCAGCCCCACACTGAATCTGCAGGATTTTCAAAAGATTGTATTGCATATCATTCAAAAACCTCATGACTTCTTGTAGCCCTTTCTTGTTTACTTAATATTTTTTTAACAATATTTTAATATCATTTGATAACTGTTAAACTACAAAAAAGTAGTACTCCCAGATCGATTTACCTCATTTTCCCATGTCTAAATTAAAACAATTCCCCTATAATCAGCACTGAATGCAGAAAACGGCAGCAGAATCTGTGTGGTCCTGCTCATGACCTAGATTAAGCTCCTGAGAAGCTGGCTCAGTGGTGAAATTTTCATTTAAAAGTGCTTTTATTTCCTTTGATTTGGTTTTCTCTGGTTTTACTGAAAATAACATCGCTTATTCTGAATAAACAGATCAAATTTAGATACCGCACAGTGCCTTTCATGTAAATCTCTGCTATGTTTGATAAGCACAGACAATTATTCCCATCTGTTTCTTTTTCATTCTTCTTCCTTTCATCCAAATAGAGCATTTGAGAAACTTCAAGCTGAAGTGGAACATTCTAAATCAGAATGACTGATTGCTGCTTAGTCCATCCTGGTTCATCCAGTGCTGTTTTTCAAAACTACAACTACAAAAAAAATTAAAATTATAATAAATATACTAAACTTGGCAACTAACTGAAATTAAAGAAGTTTTAATTGGAATACTAAATTACTAAAACTGAAATAGAAATACATTAAAACTATATTAAAAAAATGACTAAATGACAAAAGCACATAAAATTAAATTGACAACTGAAAATATAAAAATAAAAGCTAACTCAAAATATTTGTAAATACTGTCATAATATAAATGATACTAAAATAAGACTGTTACTAAAATAATACTGTTTTTCTGCATGTTAAATATGTCAGTTATCCTCTGTTGGTGTTCTGTTTGCGGTCATAACCATTTCATAAATATATTACAGAAATTTGTCTCATTTAAACAGACACCCTCCCATTGCTCTGGATGTTTATTTCAGTGTAAAATCAGTAGTATTTTTATAATGTTTTGCTACTTATGTTTTTCAATTGTCATTTTTCATCAAACATGTCCCAGAAGCTTTGGATATTGTATGTGTGTTTGTGTAAAATGTTATTTTTGGAGCTCTGATTCTCATGTGATATTAATCTTGGTCATTTTGATTTCCTTTTTAATTATCTGTAAATATGAATGGCTTTGCAATCTCTAAATATTGTCGGAGGCATTCTGAAGGTGGTAAGAGCTTGATGTAGATCAATTGTAAAACCTGCAACTATTAAAAATATCCACATTTAAAATATGTAACTTTTGAACTGAACATTCAGACAAAACAAAAGTCTCCTGACCTTCATCCAGCGCTTGACATCAGAAGAATCACACTCCCGCAGGGCTGAAAACATAATGCACAAATGACCAAGAATTCAGTGTAATAAGGTGCCCTTATGTTAATAAAATGGCTTGTTATAGAAGCTTTGTTAATTTTTTTTCATAGAAATTATCTGATTATCTTTGTTTCCTACATCATTAAGTTTAACTATTATGCTCAATAAAAAGCAAAAAGGCTATTACTTTGGTCTGTTTTTGAAGAAAAACAAATAAAGAAATGGCATCTTATTAACAGAATCGTATGACTGGGTTTGATAAGTGCACATTTGCTCAGCCATTGTTCCACAGGACGCTTAAGTGTTCCTGCTGTGGTCAATGATTTCTCTGTAATGCCTGAATGCCTGAAATATTTATGTACATGTGTGAGCATGTTTAGCCAGATTTGCTCTGGCAGTTCAGATTACAAAAAAACTCTTCTCTTTTTCTTGTCACTGTTTAGTCATATAAGATGTAATATATTAGTAAAATGAGCTAGAGTTTATATTTGTGTTCATCAAAAATACTGAAACGCATGGCTTTTAGTAGATTGTACAGTATTTCACGAGTTTCCACAGAATGTTTAACTCTGTAAAGCCTGACATATGAAATAATAGTCAGAAAAATAAGAAATAATAGTCAAAACTTTAGCCAAAATATTTTTAAAAACTTTTAAAAATTGCGTGTGTTTTATGTTTTGTATCATATTTCATACATCAGACTTGTTTAGCTTAAATATGATATGGTGAGAATATGGAGTTCATACTCAAGGAAGAAAAAAAACAGCTCTGTTTTATTCAGAGGTCTAAACAGAGCAAAAATATTAAATTTAGTGCAGATATTTGTATTTATATTGCCAAAAAGTAAAGATGAAACTCTAATAGCTTGTAATATAAATCAATGAGATCCTTGTAACTAATATGTACAGAACACAAGTTTCAGTCCAGTAATTGTTTATCTTAAAATATTACTTATATTATGAAAGTTATTCTTATGTTTAATTTATAAAAAAACATTAAAGATTCCACAGCAAAAAGACGTGTACCATGACCTAAACATATGCACTGTCCAGTCAGACAACAGAAGGCATGTAGTAGATTTTGAACAACAGGTTTTTCAGCACAGTGTTGATAATTTAGAGGCCTTAGAAATGCATATCAAATATGATACAGTAGGCTTTACAGGGTTAAAGACTGGTTGTTTTTGCTTTGCTTGCTGGCACAGGCCTGTGTGTATGCATACCTACTCAGCACACACTGTACTCTTTACTATACCTCTTTGCTTCTCATATGCACTCAGCCACAAATACACTCAACAATAAGCAAGAGCAATTTTCAAAGGTTTACTCAAGTTTTATATCTCACGTCAAATGCTGATGTCAAGTCCTTGCTTTTTAATATCATCCTTTGGGGAATTTCATGCAGGCTAAAAAGAGGACAAAAGGACAGGATTTTTGGAAATATGATCATAAAGGTCAACACTGGCCTGTTGTACTGCTCAAGCCAGCAAAATGCTTCCCGTCTTCATCTGATGACAATGCTGATTGTTGTTTCAGATGTCAAGTTTCACTCCTGTTTGTGTCCTTTGGGAGTTTAACAAAGGTGGACAAAGGAAATAAGCATCTTCTATTCTCATCACAATGATAACCTTGTTACATTATACTCTTTCACTCTCCAATATAAATGTCCCAGTAATTTCTTCCTGTTTAACCTTACCCAGCAGTTTTTGAAAACAGTAGAAGCTAAACGAATGTATAGCTGTACTAGCTTGTAAATTCTAATTGTAAGGGTGTAAGTACCACATATACAATCTGTTTTTAAGTGACTTAAAACGAATTTAACATTTGAATATATTATATAATAAGATTACAAACAAACATAAATGCCATGCGTGCAGTTTGAGGATTTCAAATTTTATAATCCAGAGAAACACTGTCATCTACTGGCGACAAAGCGCTGTATAGTCTCTGTTTTTTACTTCTTCTCATGTTAGACAAGAATACGAATAAATAATGTGTCCGCCGTCGTGTCTCAGATTTATAAATGTTGATGAATTACAGTTATTTTTAGTTTTAGAACAAATGAAGCAAGTGAATCGTAAAACTGTGTCCGTTGCGGAACTAATGTTCAGCCTCACTGTGTATCCGGGGAGAAGCTAAGGAGGAGGTACACTGATGTCTGTCAAAATACAATCACATGAGTGTTTTGTGCAATATTTTGTATCGATTAAGTAACATATTTACTAGTTTTATTATTGGTCAGTATGTTTTGAGTACATTAAGCTGTGAGATTTCTACTTTGTTGCTATGTGTTATCTATTTGTGTGTTTGGTTGACTTGTTCACACTTAATATGAAAAGAAACAGTTCAGAATCAGAATCAGAAAGAGCTTTATTGACAAGTATGTTTGCACATACAAGGAATTTATTTTAGTGTCACAGCTTCCAGTACACAGAGACAACAACAACAACACACAGATAATAAAAAACAAGATGTGAACAAAAATACACATATATAAATATTAAAATAAATAAATTGTATATATAGGTGTGCTATAAATAAAATAGAATAGAAATAGTATAAAAGAATAAGAAATAAGATGAAGGATGTACTAGGATGTAGGATGATAAATATGAGGTTATTGCACATATTTTTATTGCACAGTGGGAGAACATTTAACTGTTCATGAGGTAGATTGCCTGGGGAAAGAAACTGTTCTTGTGCCTGACTGTCCTTGTATTCGGTGCTCTGTGGCGCCGACCAGATGGCAAAAGTTCAAAAAGGAGATGGCATGGATGTGAGGGATCCAGAGTGATTTTCTGAGCCCTTTTTCTCACTCTGGATGTATACAGATCTTGGAGGGTGTGCAGGGGAGTATCAATAATCCTTTCAGTAGACCGAACTGTCCTCTGTAGTCTTTTGATTTCTGATTTTGTAGCTGAGCCAAACCAGGCAGTTATTGAAGTACACAGGACAGACTCAATGACGGCTGAGTAGAACTGTGTGAGCAGCTCCTGTGGCAGGTTGAACTTCCTCAGCTGGCGAAGGAAGTACAACCTCTGCTGGGCCTTTTTAGCAATGGAGTCTATGTGAGTGTCCCACTTCAGGTCCTGAGAGATGATAGTGCTCAGGAACCTGAATGTCTCCACTGCAGTCACAGTGCTGTTCATGATGGTGAGTGGGGGGAGAGCAGGGGGTTTCTCCTGAAGTCCACGATCATCTCCACCGTTTTGAGCGTGTTAAGCTCCAGGTTGTTAAGACGGCACCAGACAGCCAGCTCTTTAACCTCCTGTCTGTAAGCAGACTCGTCACCGTTCTGGATGAGGCCGATGACTGTAGTGTCGTCCGCAAACTTCAGGAGCTTGACAGAGGGGTCTTTAGAGGAGCAGTCGCTGGTGTACAGGGAGAAGAGCAGTGGGGAGAGAACACAGCCCTGAGGGGCACCAGTGCTGATGGTGCAGGAGTTGGATGTGAATTTACCAATTCTCACTAGCTGTTGCCTATCTGTCAGAAAGCTGGTGATCCACTGACAGATAGAGCTAGGGACAGAGAGCTGGGTTAGTTTGGTCTGGAGGAGTGTTGAAACCGGAGCTGAAGTCCACGAACAGGATCCTCACATAAGTCCCTGGTCTGTCCAGATGTTGAAGGGAGTAATGCAGTCCCATGTTGACCATCATCCACGGACCTGTTTGCTCGGTAAGCAAACTGCAGGGGGTCCAGTAAGGGTCCAGTGATGTCCTTCAGATAATCCAACACCAACCTCTCAAAAGACTTCATGACCGTTAGAGCCACCGGTCTGTAGTCGTTAACTCTTGTTATCTTGGGTTTCTTTGGGATGGGGATGATGGTGGAGCGTTTTAAGCAGACAGAGATTTCGCACAGCTCCAGTGATCTGTTGAAGATCTGTGTGAAGATGGGGGCCAGCTGGTCAGCACAGGTTTTCAGACAGGTTGGTGTGACACCGTCTGGGCCTGGTCCCTTTCTTCTCTTGTTTTTTCTGAAGACCTGGCGCAAGTCATCTTCACTGAACTGAATTGCAGGTGTGGGGGAGAGAGACCACTTGCCAGATAGTTGTTTTAACTTGAGTCATATCGGTTTAGTGATATCTAATGATTTATTTGTATCATTTAATATGAATTTTCAGTTTAAACCATTGTGTCCTTGATCAAGACCGGGGGGTTTCAAACTGGCGTCGCTGTAAAAGTTGAAAGAAAAACTGTAAAAAAAAAAAAAAAAAAAAAAAGCAGAAGTACGTAAATAAATAAAATTAACCAATTTAAACTAATAAATGTAATTATAATAAATAGAAATTTAGATACGAATAAAAATCATATAAATCTGATTTAAATAAATAATAAATCTAACAGTACAGTACTATAGTGAGAAGAAAATAATACAGTAATGTAATTTAGTAGTAGTAGTAGTAAACTAAATGTTTTCCAAATACTATTTTATACATATTTGTAATACTAGTTTTTTTTTTACAGTATAAATCGGGGGTTTATATATAAAAATATATAGCTGCCTTTTATATTTTAGAAAGCCTTGCACAAGGATGATCATATTTGGAGGTCCGTGGCATTTAAAAATGGACAACCCCTGATCTAGACACTAAATAATGACTTATTTAAAGCAGAAGTCTAATAAATAGTACAGCAAATCAGTGGCTCTCTGATTTCTCTTCAGGACCCAGATTTTACATCATGTAGCAACAAATCATAGCCCTTAAAATTAATAATTTAAACATGAACTGTATGATTATGCAAAATAATTTATTTTAATTAATTTCTTCTGTTTTAAGTCATTTTAGATAAAAACATCTGTGAAATGACTAAGTTCTCTTTTCTTTTAAGGTGCCAGGGTAATCGGTGATGACCATGGACACTCTGAAGGACACTTTTAAGACTCTATCCATTGCCAGGAGACTGCAGCCCAGTGAGGCCACATACATTCTAGACCTCTCTCTTGCGTCCTGTGCCAGCAGTGGGTCAGATGTGCTGGCTGTGTGCTGCTCCAATCACTCTGTGCACCTGCAGAGCAGAGAGACGCTCCGCCCGGTGGGTGAGTTCCAGGGTCACACGGCTCCTGTGTGTGGGGTGCGTTTCTCTTATCTCTCCCCTCACCTGCTGTTCACCGGGTCTGCCGATGGGACACTGCGGTGCTGGGACGTCCGGCGGCCCGGTTCTGATGCCACCCAGGTGTTCCTCAGCGATTCGACACATTCGTACTGCTCGTTTGATGTGAGCTGTAGTGATTGTGTGCTGTGCGCAGGCACAGAGCAGGTGGGGGAGGACAGTTTTTTGGTGTTCTGGGATGCCCGTATGGTTCAGGATGGAGGTGAGATGGGCGGTCTGCTGGGCGTTTACTCGGAGTCACACAATGATGACATCACTACGTTGAAGTTCCACCCACGGCAGGCAGACCGGTTGGCTTCTGGAGCCACAGATGGGCTTGTGAATGTGTTTGATCTGAGTCTGGGCGGAGAGGATGATGCTCTTGTTAACACCTGTAACTCCAATTCCTCTGTAAGCTCCCTCTGCTGGACAGGTAGACAGTAACAGCACACCTGACTGTGCAACCCAAACTATACAACAGTAAAACTTGAGCAATATATATATTTTTTAATGTCACCATGTACAGAAGACAGAGTTCCCTCAGTCAAGGAAAATATCAGAATTAAAAAAAAAATTGTTTTCATTTTTTTAATATTAATAATAAAAATAATAATAACAACAACAATAATAATAACAATAATAGTATAATTATATTTATGTGACCAGGCTTGTAAATGCTTCTTTCGATTTTTTACAAATTTCGATGACATTAAAATGTTTATATAATAATAATAATAATAATGATCATATAGAATATTTTTCTTGGGTATGCTTAGCTATTAAATTGTGATGACCAGGCCAGGAAAACACTTTTTAAAAATATTAAATTTAATAATAAATAATAATAGGTATGCTGTAAAATATTTAATTTGCTACAAATCGTCCTTTCTAAGTGCAGTCACTTTTATGTAATATCTATCTATCTATCTATCTATCTATCTATCTATATATATATATATATATATATATATATATATAATTATCATAAATAATAAAAAACAATGATATAAATAATATACATTTTTGCAAATATATAAATATAAACAATAATAATGATTTTTTTTTTTTATGAATTCACATTATTCACAATATAATCAAACAATAATAACACTCATACTGATAATAGTATAGAATATATATGACTATAAATTGCCCTTTCTATTAGTACATTCCCTTTCAATTAATTGTATAAAATGTGTGTAAACATTTGTATATTCATATTGGCTATTTAATAACTATTTAAATCTTATTACTACCAAGAAACAAAAAACTGCTGACTTTCAAATTCAATTTGTCTTAAAATGTTAAATACTTTTTTTGGGTTTCAGAACTACAAACTGAACAGGTGTATCGGATTAAAGGAATAGTTCACCCAAAAATGAAAATGAGCTAAAAATGTACTCACCCTCAGGCCATCCAAGAGATAGATGAGTTTGTTTCTTAATCAGAACGGATTTGGAGAAATTTTGGTTTGGACTCTCATTCTGACGGCACCCATTCACTGCAGCGGATCCACTGGTGAGCAAGTAATGTAATGCTAAATTTCTCTAAATCAGTTCTGATGAAGAAACAAACTCACTTACATCCTGACATGAGGGTGAGTACATTATCAGCAATTCTTATTTATATATTTTTTAAAACTATTCCTTTAATGCATGGGGATTTTCTTAAATGTTTTTTATTTGTACCTTGGAGGGCTGCATCAGCACCACTGGGATGCAATGTCAGAATCAATTTCTAATCAATGCAAAGTGCAACCATAATCACACAACGTCAGCATTCTTCCTAAGCCAAGGGTTTACATTCATGGTCATAAATTGTGGTTATGTTGTTAGCAAATGCTTTATTTACAATATCATCTGTCAAGAAATGTATGTTTTGTGTTTTTTTGTTTCTTTTTAGCAGTTAAATATGGACTAACCCATAAGAAATTGTGAATAGGAAAAGTTTTGATCTCAAGTGCTGCAGAATTAAATCTTCAACTTCATAATCTCACATTTTTTCCTGCCTGAGTTTTATATATATATATATATATATTTGTTGAATCTCATTAGTGATCTTGGATAACCACTGAGTGTGCTTTGAAATGCAAATGTGACTTTTAAACAGGTGCGTTTGTCTCTGAGATTTATGAGCTCCCCAGTGTCATGCACTTTTCAGAGTAGATTTTCAGTGTTTGATTCTCACAGTGTAAACACTGAGGATGAGAGTCCAGCTAATAATTCTGATGTAATGTAGGCCTGGTGAGGTTTACTATGCTGAACTGCCACAACAGGACAGCCCTGTTCCTTTGTTTGTATTCCATCGATCGGAAACTGCCCCACCCTCAGAAATATTTAACACTGTGGCGGAATGTGAAGTGAATTCGGAATTTGGCCTCTAGCACAGGAAATGACAGCTGAGAGAAACTGAGAAACTGTCAATTGCTTGGTGTTTGTGGATGCTATGTATGTCGTAAACGCCCTTAAACAAACAGTAAAGAATTACGGTTTCAAATGCATATATCTGAAATTGGAAGCCATCCCAAAATCCCCAGCAAGCAAATGTCATTTATATAGTTTATTTTTTAAATTAAAATGAGAACGAATATCACTACATCATTCATACATTTTGGTGCCTTTCAATTCCCAATACAGGCTATGGCATTGCAGATTTATATATCAATGTATTAAGCTCCTAATGGGCTGGTTATAAACGATAAATGCTGTAGGTCTATACCTCAAATTTCACAAATTAAATATGACTGGACTAAGGTAATTTTATGCAACATAAGCAGATCTCATAAATAGGTTGCATTTTACAAAACTTTCAAAGCCCGGCATGCACTGGATCGTAGGAACGACACTATTATTTTAAATTCAATGAAACAGCCTTGAGCTTTTTTGTTGCGTAATCAGCTATTCCCCGTGTACGCAATGACGTACGTGCGTACGCGCGCGCTCTCGTCACTCATTTCCTGAAACACAAACGTGAAACCGAGCTGAGAGGAAAAGATGCCATATGATCCTGATGCTCGCGCGATGTGCTGATAGTTCACGCCAGGTGTGCTCTTCTTTGGAGTGAGACGCTCCTCATTTGGGTTGGGCTCTCATACAGGTTTAACTTCATTCCTGAAGAGATTGATTATTTCCTTTTATTTTTCCCTGTCCAGACTTTCGCCATTCTGAATAAAGATTTATTAGTGTTATGAATTATTTTTTTCTATTCGGTTTGTTTTTATTTGTATAGCGCTTTTCACAATATATATAGGTTTAGAGGGTGGTTTCTTAATAAACTTAGTATTGGCAAAGTATTCAAGTCACGAATACAGAGCATTTAAATATAAATTTTATAGTTATTTTACCGCATTGTTATAAAGTACATAACAGAATTAAAATAGTAGGTCAATAAGACAGAATAGTAAGGTAACTCTCTTTCCTGCTCGCACACACCTCAACCCAACTTCTCTATTCATCGTTAGAGAAGCCTTCCCGCCCATGCGTGGTGATTGACACCTTCATCGCCCAATCATGTTCCGAGAAATCTTCAAACTGACCAATGGCGTGGCGTTGTAGGCCCAAACCCGGCCCAGTAGCCTAGAGCGCGTCCGTGTTATGTGCCATGGACTCAGCCCAGTAATATTGACAATAGGGCGAAAAAGAGACCGATATTCCCTAATAAAACATATTTTCTGAATTAAAATAACATATTAGCGCGGTGTGTGGATATAAAGAGATACCCGGGGATGTTCGTATTTCAGCTGGATCCTTTTCTATCGTCGGAAATTTGAGTGTTTGATGGGATTATTGCTGTGGGTTTGGCAGTTTTTAAGGCCAAAAACAGATTTTGTGGCTTTCTTTTTCTTTTTCTGCTGCTTCAAGAGGCCTTGAAGGAGGAAAGACGGTTAAAAACACCCAAATCAGCTCCTCACATCGACAACATCAAGGTAAACTGAATATTTGAATGGTTTTTGCCTATCCTGCTCAAGTTTAGATCCGGTTCGTTGTAGTGTTTCATACACCAAAGTAAATATGTCAAATAAATGAAGTTAAGTTCCAAGAACACTTTATAAAGAGTTTGTTAGGGGTTGTGTAGTATTTGTGTACGTAAAGGGAAAAAAATAAAAAATGTAATCATACTTTTAATATTTCTCACAGATGTCTGACTGTAAAGCAACGTTTGAATGGGTGTATGAGTGAAAATCCGTGAAGAAAGCTTGTTCTTCATCTGTTTTTATTTTATTAGTGTTCTGGAATGCAGTAGGTCTTTGTCAGCTGCTTGTGAGTGTGTAAGTGTGTTTAGGACCATCAGGAGATCACGAACCTGCATCATCTACACTCATGTGGACTGTAGAATGTCAGAGGTTTCCACTTTTTTTCTGTCCTTTTAGAAGTAACCACAGTGCCAAACTGCTCTTGTGAATCTCCAAACTCTGTGTCTATTCATTACAGACTAACCCACCAAATACAAGCAGTTCTGATCATTACTCCACTAGTCTTTGCCAGCTTCTTGCTTTGGCTCAGTGGCACCTTGCCTATGTGCCCTTTTTCCATGGTCTGGTTCATTTCAGCTGTTTGGCAGTTGCAATATCTCATCACCAACAACAACAACACATGCATCCCACGAGTGGATTACAGTCTGACTGGTTGTTTTGGGTGACCTTCAGTCAAAACCAGTGGGAAAGGTTATCTCTAAATACCTGGTTATAGAGATTAGGGCCAGGGCATCAGTGGCAGTGTGTTTTGGATTAACGGCGGGGCATGAGTGTTTCCTAGATTGTGGTTGCCGGGTTCACTTTTTTGTCAGTCAATCCAGTGGTTAAGCCCTAGGATGTTTTTATACCTGTAGATCGTTATGCAGAGCTGGATCACTGAACAGCATGGACATCTGGGATTATCTCTCACCATTTCATAAACTAGCTCAGTTTCACTGCAGTAGAGATTGCATGATTCTATCTATCTATCTATCTATCTATCTATCTATCTATCTATCTATCTGTGTAGACAAAAATATGAATTTTGTGCTAAGGTTAATATGGGTTGAGTAAAGGATTTCATTCCTTCATATTTTGCAGAAGTTTGTAGTCTGTGTCTTGGTCTCATACAGAAATCTCTATGTGAATGTCAAACCAGGATGAACTTTACAACAGGAGAGGAAGGAACATGGATCTTTTTCCTGCTCTCACCTCATCATTCTTATAATTTTTTTTTCATGTTCTGGTCCTATTTCACCCAAAATGTTGTATTTCTTTGCATAATTGCTACTTGTATGCAATATTTTTATGTCAATTAAGTACTTATTTCCTTTAGTTTCTCATTAATATAATAACATTTTTTGTTATTACAGTAAAAACATTGTAATATAAATTTTACATATGTTGGTAGTATTTGGTGCATTTATGTTGATTTAAATGTTGATTTAAATAAGTCACTGATTCATTTAAATTAACATAAATGCAGCAAATACTACCAACATGTAATTTTTTATTTATATTTTATACTTTTTTTTAAAAAACATGTATATCATTTTTTTTTTTTTTTGCATTATGATAATGAAATTTATGGTGTAAATGTGCTTTAAAATTTTATGACAATCTCACAAAAAATCTTCTTTTTTTTTTTCTTGCTTCAAATTATGTATATTGTTTTATTTCTTTCTGTTGATTTTTGGGGTGAAATGTGACTCATACCAGCTTTGGGACATTCTCAGAGTCTTAACCACAATGACTGCTTGTGTTTATTGATTTCTGCTGACCTTGTGTGTTTTTTCGTCAATGTTCTCTTGTATGATTGTTGCTTGCATTCATTGTTCTTGTACATGAGAGAGAAGGTTTATTCTTTTTACAGGTAGTGATACTGCCAGGCCTGTTGTTTCTGAGAACAGGAGAAGTGGCTCAGAAAATGGATGATATTGTTTGTGGTGGGCTGCACAGTGCAGCATTATGGGAGGTCATCAATAGACGTTGGCAGCACCTCACTCGTTTGATGTCTGCTAATTTAAACCTCTCAGGACCGCAATATCAAAGTGCTCTGAATAGTCGGATTAAAGACCACACTGGTTTCGGACCGTCCAGTTCAGATAATCAGATGAAATGTACTTTTCTTTGCAAATTCACTTGTCTGCTTAGAGATTTTGCTTTCAAAAGACACAAAATAACAGTTCAGTGTATCTATGACTTGAGCTTCTTGAGTTCCGCTAGCATGACCAGAGGAAAATTTTAGGTGGTCTTTCTCTCCTTCTCAGCTTCCCTGGCCTGTTGTTTTTTTTTTTTTTTTTTTCTTCATCTCAGTCTACCTGTTAAAGCCTATTTACTTTCTGTTAAACTTTTCTCTGCTCCTCCCTTTCTAAAGGGGCATTGAGACTGACAGTGACTAAATCGCTGGAGGTCATAGAGTCTCTGTGGTCACTAGTTCCAACTCGACTGTCGCATTCAGCTGTTGCCATATCGCCAACGGTTGCTATTGCTCATGATGTCAGAAATCAGCAATTTGAAAACAAAGTTGAAAATTAATTATTTCAGTTGCTTTCATTCAAAGATGTTCTTTTGTTTTTCTTTACTTCTGTGTCTCAATTCCAAAATGCATCTGGTTTCTTATGCAGGGCAATAATTCTGTGTTTTTATCTGCTTTAATATCATGCATGAAATTTAAGGTGACACCAGTAGATCTGTGAAAAAACCTGATCCAGACTTTTTCAGTCAACAGAATCCTGCTGTGTTCTACACACCTTCTTTCATCACAATAGAGTATTTTTGCTTCTGAATTTGTTTCCATTCTGTTTTGTCTTTCATCGCAGTGTGCATTCCTGCCTTTATTTACATCTCTGCCTAGATTTTCATTTTACCACCACATTTCCTTCCTATAGCCATTTGCGGTTTGTTTTATAATTACAGTTGCTTTTGAATTGCAAACTTCTTTGTCCAGAGGCATTGAAACAGGTCTGGATTTAGTGCTGCTTACACTTGTCCTGCAAAACACAGACATAATGAAAATGCACACATCACTGATCTAAAGACCTCAGTGCAACTAATGGCTGTTTACGGTGCTGCTGCAGAGCAAGTTGACATACTCTTTTGTCTTGTTTTTCCACTACACACTTAAATATCTGGGATTATTTAATCCATCATAGAGCAGTCCCGCCAGGTTCCTACAGAATCTGAATTTCACAGATATGAAATGTTTTTGTGTGTGTGGTTGTTTCGCAGGAAAAACTTGCCATTCATCATTATGTAATTATGTAGCCTGATTAGTGTTAGTGACCGTAGGGGTGTGTTTACCTGTAAATATTTTGGTTTATAATAACTGAGTGCCTTGCAAATATTAGACAGATGATTATGCTAAATTTATTTGTGTTCTCTAATTATATTCATCTAAAAACTTGTCTTTACAGAGTGATCATGTTAACAAGAGCAGTTGGTTATAGCCATAGCAAGATGATTATGGTCATTATACAAACATTTGGTAGTGTTTCTTAGACTGTCATAATTTCATTTGTTGCTCAAAATCTGGGCACTTATACATTAGGGATGGGTCATGATTTCGAATATTCGATTAGTTGATTTAATAATAGAATATCGAATAGGCCGTGCAAATTTTTTTTTTTTTTGACAAGAATTCTTCATGTTTTCGGTGCTGATGTGATGGTGACTCGTTCATGTAACCAGAGGGAGGCACTGCCGATAACACACGTCAAAGCTGTCAATATATGTATATATATATATCTCTCTCACACGCGCATATGTCTATGCTCACGCACACACTGTAGATTTGCATCATAATTTAACCACCAAACGTTTTCTCAGGCGGCTGATTTGAAATCAGTGATTTCCTTAATCTAGCGCTAGCAGCGCCCCTTCTGTGACAAAACGAACTCAGGCCGAAGGTAAATACACACAACTACACCGAGTGCGGACCTGCTGCAAGTACAACAGCTTTCAGCCAATATTTTTTGTGTATATTATAGTACAGTACCAGTCAAAAGTTTGGACACTTTCACATTCCTGTGTCCAAACTTTTGACTGGTACTATATATAGAATACAATAGTATATACATAAACAGAATATATATATACATAAACACATTTATTGCAATGATCACTCAAATGTGGTGATCAAACACTTATAATGACATGGCAAAGATATGTAATGGAGGCAGGGCGTTTAACAATTTAACAATAAACTTTATTATCCAAAATGAGTCTGACATCAGTGCACTGAACAGTAAAGGTGAAGTTTATTTAACTTTATTTCAATTCAATTTCATTCAACTTTATTCCGTTGAAGTTTATTTCACTTCAGAACATTCATTCACGGATTTGCGCTACTGTTTTCACACTCAGACGAAACTTACTAGAGAAGTGTGACATAATATACCACTGTAAAATAAATACAATTTAAATTCACATCTCGGGAACTTTAATGCCCTTTGAATCAGGGGCGTAAATTTCATCTAACAGTAGGGGGGGACAATATACAAAATTTCTCAAGAGCAATTTTTGAAGGGGACACAAATAATACAGCTAAAATTGTACTTGTAAGGATATGTATACACAGAGGAAAGCTACTACTATTAGTGTAGCAGGGAGACTAAGGCGTTATTTTAATGGCAGATGTCGAGAGTGCATTATTTTAGCGCGAAAGCACATTAATATAATGCGCAAGCGCGAATCTCTTCCCTCGCATGCAGATTTTCTTTGCTCTCGCGCAAAACCAGACATGCGCTCTCAAAAACACGTTGCTCTCGCAAAGAGAATAATCACTTCATCCGATAATTAAAGGGGTGGTTGATTGCGATTTCACTTTTTTGAAGTTAGTTAGTGTGTAATGTTGCTGTTGGAGCAATATCTGCAATATCTGCAAAGTTACAGCGCTGAAAGTTCAATACAAACGGAGATATCGTCTTTTAAAATTCAGGAAGTTTAATGCCTACAAAAACGACTCGTATGAGACTACAACAGCTACTTCCCGGGTTTGTTACGTCACAAACCCAGATAAACCCTGCCCCCAGGAACACGCAACGAAGGGGGCGAGGCCATGCGGCGCCGCTCAGAGAAGAGGAAGTGAAAACTACGGGTGCACGAAAACACACACAGACAGACACTCTCACACACACTCACTCTCACACAAAAGACAGTCACTCTCTCTCTCTCTCACACACACACGCTCCTCTGGTTAGTTATCCTTGAGTCGTGCTGGCATGAAGGCATGAGGAGATCGTGTCACACACACAGCGATTCTGTCTTCTAACCATTCTATAGGATTCACAAGTTTCAAAATCAATTTTATAAAGCAACGGTTCTTATTACTGTTCCTCACGTCACCTGCTCTGCACCTCTCTCTCTCTCTCTCTCTCTCTCTCTCTTCGATCGTCAGATCAGCTTCAACAAACTGTTCCATTTATACACTTTTCACATAGCTATGAGAAGCGTTATAAACGGACGCGAGTGCGGTTGCCGTACTCTGTTAAGCTTTAATCAAAATAAAACCGTATATTATAAGCTAACAGAAGCAGTAGCATCTACAAACAACAGCGTTTCTAACAGTATCAGACAGCAAAAACAAACATACCATTAAGAGCCGCGCGATCGTCGTCAATAATATTCTCTGCGTCTCAATCGGGATCAAATTCATAATTATAGTATAAGTTACACGAGCCAGTGTTTACAGTTCAATCCGACTCACCTGGCTTAGCTGAGAGGACGGGACTTTCCATGAGCAGTCGGAGGTTCAGCGAATCACAACACACTGAGCCAACTAACCAATCTCAGCCCATCATGTATTTCTGAGGGAGGGGCTTCATTAAACCCGGAATTAAACAAGCTGTTTTCAAGTCAAGTGACAGAGCAGTGTTGAATAAAGGTAAATTATGTGAAAAATAATGTTTTTTTTTTAAAACGAAGCATGAACACGTTAGACTGTAACCCATAAACACAATCAAGCCTAGAATCAAAACAGTAAACCACCCCTTTAAGTGAATAAAATTGACAGCCTTACTTACTGAAGTTCCACAACTATTGAGGCTTTGTTCTCTCACCGGACTTGTATGATATAAAAGAGCAAAGCGTTTGGACCAAAGCACTGTGAGTCAAGGGAGGAGGAGACTCAAAATGTTTCTAAACTTAAAACGCATTTTTGCCCCGTTTGTGTTTGTTGTTTTATTACTTACACAATTATTTTAAGTATAAAACATTATTTACAATACACAGCATGGTTTTTTTAATCATATTTTTAGGGGGGACAACCCTCAGCTAGGGGGGTCTTGTCCCCCCCAACCCCCCTGGGATTTGCGCCTATGCTTTGAATGTAACGTGTATGTTCCCTTGGAACTAGAATCATGGCGGAATATCATGTGAAGTCCACTTCGCAGGGCACTTGCAGTCGAATAAGACTACGCTTGAATGCTGCAGCCTGAACAAGATACCTCTTTACTGAAGTTAAAGTGTTGGCTGATGTCATTATCTCGCGAAAGCGGCGGCAGATCTCCACCAAATTCGGGGGATCCCTTCAGCTCGAGGAGCCCTCTCGAACGCCATCCTCCGCGCCTCGGTAGCCCCCCAGGATCGCCAGATCGGTCGGCGCCCGACCGCGAATTTAACCGCCCGTAACTCCCGGACCCCGGGGGCTATCGACGCGAGCTGAAGGGATCCCCCGAATTTGATGCGGATCCGCCACGCTGTTACAGAGATATGGCCGTTCAAAGTTTCAATGGTATTCCATACACTTACACTTTAAAGCATTTCATCCAGGTCGCCGGTAGCAAACTATGCAGCGCGCTCTGCTGGACAAACTATGTAATTATACCATATACAAAAATTTTATCTGCATTTTATGTTCTGTAAAAAAAAATGTTCATATCGGTGGCATATCGGCGGCATATTCGCCGATACGATATATCTGCAACAGGCTCATATCGGCTGATAAAATCGGCAAAACGATATATGGGTCGGGCTCTAGCTGTAATGGTATGAGATTTTCATGGTATGATAATCTTCTCAGAAAATATCACGGTATACGGTATTAAACAATCAAAACAGGTTTTTTTCAGTTGAGCAAATGTTTGAAAGCATGTTTATTCACATTTCATTAAATTTAATTTAATTTCAAGTAAATTTCATCATTGATTATACACTATATTGCCAAAAGTATTCACTCACCCATCCAAATAATTGAATTCAGGTGTTCCAATCACTTCCATGGCCACAGGTGTATAAAATGAAGCACCTAGGCATGCAGACTGCTTCTACAAACATTTGTGAAAGAATGGGCCGCTTTCAGGAGCTCAGTGAATTCCAGCGTGGTACTGTGATAGGATGCCACCTGTGCAACAAGTCCAGTCGTGAAATTTCCTCGCTACTAAATATTCCACAGTCAACTGTCAGTGGTATTATAACAAAGTGGAAGCGATTGGGAATGACAGCAACTCTGCCACGAAGTGGTAGGCCACGTAAAATGACAGAGCGGGGTCAGCGGATGCTGAGGCGCATAGTGCACCGAGGTCGCCAACTTTCTGCAGAGTCAATCGCTACAGACCTCCAAAGTTCATGTGGCCTTCAGATTAGCTCAAGAACAGTGCGTAGAGAGCTTCATGGAACGGGTTTCCATGGCCGAGCAGCTGCATCCAAGCCATACATCACCAAGTGCAATGCAAAGCGTCGGATCCAGTGGTGTAAAGCACGCCGCCACTGGACTTTAGAGCAGTGGAGACGCGTTCTCTGGAGTGACAAATCACGCTTCTCCATCTGGCAATCTGATGGACGAGTCTGGGTTTGGCGGTTGCCAGGAGAACGGTAGTTGTCTGACTGCATGGTGCCAACTGTGAAGTTTGCTGGAGGGGGAATTATGGTGTGGGGTTGTTTTTCAGGAGCTGGGCTTGGCTCCTTAGTTCCAGTGAAAGGAACTCTGAATGCTTCAACATACTAAGAGATTTTGGACCATTCCATGCTCCCAACTTTGTGGGAACAGTTTGGGGATGGCCCCTTCCTGTTCCAACATGACTGCGCACCAGTGCACAAAGCAAGGTCCATAAAGACATGGATGAGCGAGTTTGTTGTGGAAGAACTTGACTGGCCTGCACAGAGTCCTGACCTCAACCCGATAGAACACCTTTGGGATGAATTAGAGCGAAGACTACGAGCCAGGCCTTCTCGTCCAACATCAGTGTCTGACCACACAAATGCGCTTCTGGAAGAATGGTCAAAAATTCCCATAAACACACTCCTAAACCTTGTGGAAAGCCTTCCCAGAAGAGTTGAAGTTGTTATAGCTGCAAAGGGTGAGCCGACGTCATATTAAACCCTATGGATTAAGAATGGGATGTCACTTAAGTTCATATGCGTCTAAAGGCAGATGAGCGAATACTTTTGGCAATATAGTGTATATTAGTTTAACAACTTATGATTTTTTTATGAATTATTCATGATAAATATAAGTTCTGGTTTGACTTAATTTTTCTGGATTTTGTACTTTTATGATTTAATACAAATTAGTGCTGTCAATCGATTAAAAAATTTAATTGCGTTAATCACAGTCATTGACTGTGATTAATCATGATTAATCGCAAATTTAAAATACTAGGATTTACCTGTAAATGTGTTTAAATGAAATGCATGACAAACTAGTTAAAGGAAACAGAACCTTTCACACTTCAGCCAGGTATGCGACATAATCCTTATTATTCTTTTATCATTATTCATTTGTTTTTATTCAGCCATTATCAGTCTTTATACTGGCAATAAAACGTTTACTAAGCCACATCGCTTCAATCCCAGTATACATTTACCCAACTATTATCAAAAGTATTTCTAAATTAATATAACAAAACATTTTCTTGCGACCTTACGTGAAGTATTATGACAAAATGCATTATGAAGAAGAATTGGACCTGTTCTGCATGTGCATTAGAGCTAATATTAGCACCATGCTTCATAAAACAATTTATGAGATTAATAGTACACTTTTACTCAGAACTCACTTCAAACCACCATCGAGTGTTTGTAATAACTTCCTTTTGCGATCACATGTGGAATTTGGTCGTTTATGGTTGTTAAAATATGCTATTTATAGCCTTTGATATCGCTGCACAAATTAGCATTTCAGATGTGCACATTCATCTCAAGAAAATCACATACAAACCATATCTTATCGTAATCGTGTGTTTATTATCTTATATAATCTATAGTGGCTGTTGTCATGTTTATTTCTGCTGTGTAAAAGCCTTAACATGTATGCTCTGGCTGAAACTCACGTTGTTTGTGATGTTACAACCGCCTCTCCGTTCTTAAGTTGCCAGGTATACATTCCACGTATAATACACATTAGTAAAAGGATCTATTTTAATTTTTATTTGTCTATATACACTTTGGGCGGCCGCGGTACATTATAAAAGTAGCCCAAAAAAATGCAACCCGCGGCTCTGTAATTTTTCCCGCGACTGTATTTTCAAAATAGCCCACTTGTGCCGCTACCCTGGCAACGCTGTTTCGCTGTAACCTCATCACACAATGAGAGATAACCTTCCGCGCTGCGATGACGGGAAGAAGCTGGGGTCAAACATTATCACATGATTAATTTGCGTTAAAATATTAACGCGTTAATTTTTAGATTAATCGCATGCGTTAACGTTGACACCCCTAATACAAATATACTATCAAAAATGGTGGTAATAAAATTAATGCAGAAAGCTTAACAATTTAATTGTTTTAAAATGTAATCAAAAGAAAATAACTTTTATCATTTTGTTTTGACAAAGGGCTGCACAACGGAAAAAAAAAAATTTCCTTAAAAATGTTTCCATAAATTATTATTTTAGAAGTAGACTACATTATAACACACTCTTAATTTCTGTCAATTTCTTCAAGTTAAAAAGCCTACTTTGATTTTGACGGGTTGTAGTGAAGAGCTTTGAGTTTCAGAGTGTATTTGACTGTGGTTTTCTCAAATAAAATGATGAAATGATTATTAATAGTTCTCTCAGTGAGGCTCTTAGTTTTTGTGTTCACGTCCTCAGATAGTGAGACAGCAGGCGCTGTTAGACACTATGGGCCCTATTTTAACGATCTAAGTGCATGGTCTAAAGTGCACGGCACCGGTGCACTTAGGGTGTTTCCGAATCCACTTTTGCTAGTATAACAACTGGAAAAACGGTGGTATATCGTCATACCGGTATATCGTTACAACCCTATAGCAAAGTGAGCCTACAATGGTCACTTCAAGGAAGTATTTTTAAATGTTTGTGATAGGGGTGACCCCGAATAGTCGACGATTCGATTCTTCAATAGGAGGAGCCTGATTCGCCTCCCAATCTCACAGTCGAATATTCGCGGGGTGTTATGATCGTGCCATTTTGGCAATATGGGGGTGCTCAATATCTGATTTCACATAGAATTACCGGATTTCTCCCAATAAGTTAATATACAGCCTATTAAGATAATGCTGTAAATAGGAATCTGAAAAGAAATAAGCTTAAGATAAATATTTTAACGTGCGTGAATAAATCCAACCACCCCTATAGATTTAAGTTTCACTTTCCACGACCGACAGAGGAGCATCTTGGCGGCAGGGATTTAAATCTTTAACAAGACTCAAACTGACACAGGCAGAGTGAAAGACTGGATTTTTTCGATCAGGTAGGGTACAAGTGATTTCAAAACATTTCAGCCAGTTTATATATTATGTATATAGTATTATTTATCAAGTATAAGATGCATTTGGTTGAGTTACGCTGCAGTGAAGCGCTTCAGTACTACGGTGATTATCTCTTCAGTGTGCAGTGCAAGCAGTACAAACAACGATGCAGAATATTAATAACTATGACTGGGACTGTCATATACATAACATTATAACGAGAAAACTATTATAATAAAACGCTGTGAATTTTTAGAGTTTAGTAGCCGTGTTTCTGCACATTGTTGCGTAAAGAACGCATCCACAAGAGTTCATTCAGAGCCGCACAGACACGTTCATGCATTCGGGGCAACTTGTGCAGATAGCATATAAGTCGTAATATTAACATTATGTTGTCTAAATAACGAAGCGTATTCTATATGAGATAAATAAGTTAAATCCCATTGATTTAAAAACCTGCTATCAAATGCTTCATTCTACTGATCATCTTCAGCGCGTGTAGCTCAAAACAGAAATGCAGAACATTAATAATTACTGTCATATACATAACATTATAATGAGAGCACTATTGTAAAAAATGTTGTGAATTCTTAGGGTTTCGCTGAAGTTTAATGTTAACTATGTTTTAATAAACATAATGTTTTAAACATAAAACATTATTTTTGTATCTGCGAGGCCTCCGTTACACATTTTCCCTGTGTGTTAAAGTCAGTAATTATGACTGTCCAATGTCTGACTTGACTCTTGCATTTCCCCCCGCCCCCAAACATATGATTCATCTATCAGTCGACTATCGGCAAGATTCGAAAATTCCGATTCGACTATGAAAATTCTTAGTCGGGGACACCCCTAGTTTGTGATCATATGATCCTGGGAGGGGATTCATTTTGAAAGCTGAGGTTAAGATCTTATATTGGACATTATAACCCTCAGTTGTTCTCATGTACCCAAGGACTATTAATGGGATGTATTTTTAGACATACCATGGAGATGCACATGTAATTTTGGTGCAATATAAAAAAATTTTCCCCCAAAACATTTGCAAAATACACGTTGATGCATTTGTTGTAGTGTTGATGTGTTGTCTTACACACTTTGCCCTTTTTTTTTCCAGGGCTATGTCCTCCGCAGCCACCACGCCTCCATCAGTGGATAAAGTAGACGGATTTTCCCGGAAGTCTGTCCGGAAAGCCAAGCAGAAACGTTCTCAGAGTTCCTCACAGTTCCGCTCTCAGGGCAAACCAATCGAACTCACACCTCTTCCCCTGCTCAAAGGTGACTCACTCACGATTATTAAATGCTCTCATAACCACTTCTGCTCTGAAATCACTTGAGCTCTGAAAGTCCCTGATAGAGATTAGAATATAATTCTGATTCAGACTGCTTTAGTGGTCTATAAAGCTTTACAGTAGAATAAGGAAACAGAGTTGCTGTAAATTTAAAGCATTTTTCTGAGGTCATGTGTGAACCGAACTCGTTGTCAACATGCTAAGTTGTTTTTTAATAGTTACATTTATTGTGCATGTACACACATTCCTTATGTTTTGTTTGTGTGTTTGTAAATGGAAGGCCAAGTCAAGTGCATTGCATTTTGGGATATACTATTTTTCTGTGTGCCTGTGTCCTCTAGTTACACTACCGTTCAAAGGTTGTGGTCTGTGTGTTTTTGAAAGAAATCTCTTATGCTTACCAATGCTGCATATATTTAATCAGAAGTACAAAAATGGTCATACTATGAAGTATTATTGGAAATTAAAATGTTTAGGTAGTGTATGCTGCACATTTTGGCAAATATGCACAGTATACATGCTGCAAATCGCATAGATAGTAAATGTAGTATGGTATGCAGTTTAAAGCATAACAAGCTTTGCTTTTGCATCATGGCTCTGTGCAACTTCAGTAAGTTTGTAAAATGTAAGCGTACATCTTGACTTGCCTGTGCTTGTTTAGGATGATGACTTGTACTCTTTACGAAGTGCAGATCTGAGATATTTTCTGCTATCTGCTGGTAAATATTATGCAAATACTGTGGATTCAATTGTATTATAAATGTTTTTCTGTTATTTACTGAATCGCTCTCAGTTGCTGTAGGAGACACAGAGACCTTCACGAGAAAACAAACAGATTTAGAGACGTATCCAATGTTTTGTCACCCTTAAAGCTTGCCTGAGAATTGTGGTGTTGGTGCTGGCAGACCTAAAATTAAATGAGGAGAGATCAGTGCAGAAATCTGTCCGTTTCACCAAGGGCTTACAGTTTTATGTCAGTTGGCTGTGTGTCTGAAGAGCTTGTTTTTGTAGAGTGTGTGATGGAGTGAAAACGTGGGTGTGTGCAATCATGTGCCTTGCATTTGTCCATTGGTCTTACTTGCTTTTTCTTCTTTCTCCTTTAAAGTAAAAAAAAAAAAACACAAACACTTTCTATCAAGTAGAAACATTGGAAAATATTGGAATATTGGAAAGTAATCATAAGCGCTGTTTTGAGGAAATTTTCTTTGTCCAGTGTGGTTTTTTTTTTTTTGACGTATAAAATAATAGTTAAATGTCATTATCAAATTAAAAATGAATATTATCAATAATCAGTGATTATGAATAACTGTACACCCCTGTCAGAACTTAAATATAACTTTTTTTAAGTGCTGCAAACATGGTTTGTTTAAAGAGACTGACTTGTTTGACCAAATAACCTTTGAATCCATATCAGTGTGTTGAGCAGTCAAACAGGTTGCTTTAGTATTTGTAGAGTGCGTCTGATTGGCCATTGCAGAGGAAACCGCCCTCCCACAGAGGCTTTGTCTGTTTACCTCTCATCATAAATGAATGCAAAATACAAATCGTTCACTCATCAAAGAACAGGCTGTTGTCAGATTCACCTGTTTCATGTCAGACGGTCACTGTCTTGCCTAGAAAATGACTATGTTCTGCTTGTGATGCACTATTAAAGATATTTACTTCAGATAAGTCAGATCTATTCAGTGATGGAATAAGAAATGGAGCAGGAGTGACTGAAAGTGTTTCCATTCTGTATTGATGACCTTTACCCCCTGCAGAACGCTCAGTAAGGATTATGGGAAGGAGGGATCAAAGCATCTCATTCCCTACAGGGGTCACTCTCTCAAAGGTCATAGAGATGTTGTATGTGAGTGATATGATTGCTAATTGCAGTCATGTTTTAGTGAAGATGAGGTTCATAGCCTAGCAATAGTCACGAGCATGGTAGCCAAGATATTTATTTTTACATCGTGTTGCGTTTCTTGGGAGTTGTTTTGTATTTGTTAAATAATGTGTAATATAATGTTTAAAGAAATATTTCTCCCAAAAATTAAAATTTGCTGAAGATTTACTTACCATCAAGCTATCCAAGATGTTGTTTTCGGAACAGATTTGGAGAAATTTAGCCTTACATCACTTGCTCACCAATGGATTATTTGCCCTCATATCTATTTTCGGGGCATATAACTGCATTCTAATAGGTTACATCACACAATGAGTCATTGTCCTGTATCATGTTCATCAACAACTGCATGCAATGTACGATGACATACTGCATTATTTTTTTTCCAAAATTAATCGTGCCACATTAATATGTTAAATCAACAGCGCTATGTTTAAGTTATGATTTGTTTCTTACAAACATGCAGCTTTTAATTTCACAAGACACTTGATTGACTGGAGTCGTTTTAATCAGTTATTTGAACTCTCATTCTGACGGCACCCATTCACTGCAGAGGATCCATTGGTGAGCAAGTGATGTAATGCAATATTTTACTAAATCTGTTCCATTAAAGAAACAAACTCAGGTCTGGCAGCTGTTCATCTGCAGAATGTCAGGTTGATAAAATAATTTATAAAATCATTCTCTGAAACTTTTCTGTATTCAGAGTCTCAAGTTTTACAGCATGACTCAACAATAAAGATGACCTGCTGGCCCAGGGCCAGTTTGTGAGCATTTCAGACCTGTTGACAAAACTTGTCCTTTTGGGCCAGTACTGCATTGCTACTAATTGTATATCTGTTTTATGCCTTGCAAACTTAAATGTTTGGTTTTGCTGTGATGTATTCTACATCGTTGTGGCTGCTGATTTGTCATCAAGATAATGTTGTCTAGCTAGCTAACCTAGATAAGGTGTTGTCGAATTTGCAAAAATGACAGTCTTGAAAGCATGAGGTATAATATGTTGACAACTGCTTACATTTTTCATAGTTGTTTTTCATGGTTATTTATGGAGTTTTTGATCAAAACAAAATGACTTTCCACTTGTTGCAGAATTTCAAATTTATTTTGTAAATTAAATGAAACCATTATGTTTAGCAAGTATAAAAAGCATTGGAAAAAAAAAAAAACTGTTGAGCCTAAGGTGTCAGTCATTAAAGTAATAGTTCACCCCAAAATGAAAATTGTCATCATTTACTCACCCTCATGTCGTTCCAAATCTGTATGAGTTTCTTTCTTATGTTGAACATAAAAGATGTTTTGAAGAATGCTGGTAATCAAACAGTTGATGGCCCCCTATGACTTCCATAGTCTTTCTTTCCCTACTATGGAAGTCAGTGGGGACCAACAACTGTTTGGTTCTTCTAAATTATTAAAAATATCTTCTTTTGTGTTCAACATAAGAAAGAAACTTATACAGGTTTGGAATGACATAAGGGTGAGCAAATTATGACAATTTTCATTTTGGGGTGAACTATTCCTTTAAAAAGGATGATTCACTCAAAATGAATATTCTGTAATCTTTTACTCACCCTCATGTCATCCCTTTAGTGAACAGTGAAAATTATCATGAAGGGAGGAGAGAGAGAGACAGTGAGAAAGCAAGTCACGCTACAGCATAACATTTATGTCATGTCTTTGGATGGACATGAAATCCATTTGCCAATAGATGGCACTGTGTAATCACTTTGCTTTCTTAAAGAGACTTACAACTTTAATGGTGTTTAGCGATGTGTCACCTGAATGCAGAGGTTTAGACCACTCTTAGCTGTTAAAGGGATAGTTCACCCAAAAATGAAAATTCTGTTATCATTTACTCACACTCAAGTAGTTCCAAACCTGTATGAATTTCCTTGTTCTGCCAAACAGAAAAGAAGATATTTTGAAGAAAGTTGTTTTGGGGCACATAGTAGGAAAAAAAATACTATGGAAGTTAATTGGCGCTTTTCCACTGCATGGTACGGCACGATACGGTTCAGTACGGCTCACTTTTGGGGGGTTTTCCACTGGGTACAGTACCTGGTACCTGGTACTTTTTTAGTACCACCTCGGCTGAGGTTCCAAGCAAACCGTACCGTTACCAAAACGTGACGTGTAAACTCTGCTGATCACTGATTGGCCGGAGAAAATCGTCACTGCCTGCGTCATTGAACTTGCAATATGAGACACAACAGACCCGCTAGATTTAAATCAGCACAGCCAGCGAAGGACCGAACGCAACTGTTTTGAATGAGCACACCTTTCTTTTAACTACCAATAAATGGCTGTTTCATTGTCTGTTGAGGAAGTACAGACGTTCCTCTAGTTCATAGCCGAGGAGCGGATCCAGCAAGAGCTTGATGGAGCGACGCGGAATTAAAAAGTTTTTCAGGAGTCACGGCAGTAAAGGCGGCGCAACTATAAGGGCACGTGAATAATCCCACCCACTCTAAAGCAGTACTAAACTGCAGTGGAAATGCAAACCGAGCCGAACTGAGCCGTGCCGTTCTGAACCGTGCTGAGCAGAGTCGTACCACGCAGTGGAAAAGCGCCAAATGGTGCCCCAGAACTGCTCTGTTTCCCACATTCTTCAGAATATCTTCCTCTGTGTTCAGCAGAACAAAGACATTCATACAGGTTTGGAACTACTTGAGGGTGAGTAAATGATGACAGAATTTTCATTTTTGGGTGAACTATCCCTTTAACACTGAACCTTTATAGAAAACAATTCATGACTAGTCACAGATCATGTGACTTCAGTTGCACTCGATGCACTGTCACTGACCTGTTCACGTACAAGCCAAAATAAGCCACATACATAACCGTTCAAACGTTTGGTGTTTGGTAAGATTTGTTTTGCTCACCAAGGCTGCAAAAAAAATGCTGTTAATATTGTGAAATGTTGTTACAATTTAAAATAACTGTTTTGTGTTTTAATATATTCTAAAATGTAATTTATTCTTGTGATTCTTGTATCCTTACTTCAGTCTTCAGTGTCACATCCTTTAGAAATCGTCCTCATATGTTGATTTGGAGCTCATGAAACATTTCTTATCAATGTTATAAACAATTGTTCTGCTTAATATTTTTATTATATTAATATCATTCAAAAGAACAGCACTTCTTTGAAACAGAAATATTTAGTGACATTATAAGTGTCTTTTACTCGCACTTTTGATCAATTTCATGCATCCTGATCCTGAATGAAAGTATTAATTACTTTCTGACCCCAAACTTTTGAACTCTAGTGTACAAACTGTCTGAGAACCTTAAAACAAAAAGTGTTGTCTAGAGGCGGAGAGAAGCTGTAGGTGAGTGGGACGTGGCAACACAAGCAACATCAACAGAGAAATGTGAGCTTTTGTATCTCATCTGCGTGGGACACTCTCTCCAGCTGGATGTCAGACTGCTGATGCAGCACAACATGTCATTTTACATAAGGAAAATACTGACCTGCCAACAAGTTGACTACTTTTCTGGATGACTAGTACAGTAAAAATGAGAAATAAAATGTTGAAAAAGATGAATTTCATAGGAAGATGTTTGTAAATATAGATGCTAAGAGTCTTGGTCCATGTGGTGTGTTCCCGCAGCATTACCAGGCTCTTATTAAGCCATGTGTTCTGGCCACCATAGATAAATTTCCAGCCCATCGTAAACTCCTGCCCCTCCTCCCCGGGATCCGCGCTGTGCCTCTGACCTTGCTGGCTTGAGTTTAAATGAGGAAGGCAGAAAATAGCACATTAGACACAGCCCGTCCATGTTTCCGTGGGCTCAGCTTGGCCATCCGACACCTGATCTCATGGGTTCCTCTGTGGAGGTGCAGCTCTGTGCACTGTACACATAACACACACACACACACACACACACACGAAGCTTACAAACTGTCATGTTTGATTTACTTTTTCAAATACTTTAACTTCCAACTCACTACCTGTTCACTGGAGTGAACGACGCAGGAAGAAATTCAGAGAAAGAGAGAGACCTGTCTGAGTGAGTGATAGGGAAGAGCGGGTGGTCATGGTGTATGTTTGTCATTTTGTAGATGTTTGTCTATTAGCGTGTTGTCTTCTGTGTTGTTTGGTGTTTTAGGGGCTGGTTCTGACTGTATGTGGACGTGTGAGATCAGCAGGCCAAGTGGACCAAGAGGTTCTGTTCGTTCAGTCAGATACTGATCTTAAACGATGGTATGAGTGCAGAACGCTCTGTCATGCCCGTTAGTTGAAACATGACTTGTCTTTTTTGCAGATGCGAGCTCAGTATGTTCAGAATTAGTTCATTGTTTCGTATCATGTTTATGGAACACTTTAGAACGTTCTTTTGAGGAATTCGGCTAGGCGGTTTCTGATGTTGCAGGTTATGAGACATATTTTATGTTTACATTAGTGCATTAATTGCAAAGAAAAGTACTCTGTTTTATTGCATTTTTATACAAAAGTTTCCTGAATTGCTATTTAGAAGTTTCATGCCAGCTGCAGCATCCCTGCAAAAAAAAAAAAAAAAAAGAGCTGTGTTGCTCTTTCTGACTGCACTCAAAAATAAATATAACAGCCCAAAATGCATGTTTCACAAATTAATCACTCTTGTGGTACGGTTCTTCCAATTGTAAAACTAATTTGGTAATTAGACTGAATCAGTCAAGTCCCCCGCCCCCCGACTATTTACACAATAAGACCATTCTTTATCTTTTTCCATTGCCTAAAACCTTGTATTTTGTATGTGTTTCTGCACCATTGATTGCACAGGACAAGTAGGGTTAAATGATTTATTGGTGCTGTATCCATCATAATAGATTTTTTTTCATTACTTACAAGTATTGGTCAATTTCGGATTTATGGGCTGATATTGCATATTTAATTGTGTGCTCATTTTCTCTGTTCATGCATTGTTTTTACCATATTTCCTTTGCTGTTGGCTAATGCTTATTAAAGTTCCTTTTTTAAAAACAGTAATAATTGTAATATGTAGCAGACCTCAAAATTAATAATTTTTTTTCTGTACAGTACATTGTTGTTGTGATGCTTAAATTCACTTGTAACATTTTCTAACTCTTTTTTTTTTTTTGATAATGAAATGTATGTATTTTAAACATCTGCCATTTATCAGTTCTTAGCCATAACGTGAGGAAATTTTTAGTTTATTGGAATGTAAAACCAGAATTTTACTATCTGGGCATCTCTACAACCAAGTCAACTTTTTTTGTAACTCTGCAGACATGAGGTTTCATGCCCAAGTGAAAAAGGCCTTCCCTTTGGATTCAGGGAACTGTTTCTGCTTGTGTGTCTGTGTGTTTGCGTTAAATGCATAGAGTACATTTCCTTCTAAGATTCTGGCTCTGTGAAAGTCACCTGCTAGTTCCACCTGTCGGAACAACTCACACACACACACACTTGCACATGCACTATGTCTGTGTAAGTAACTGGACACACAACTTTGTAACCAGTACACACTCTCTCTCTCTCTCTCTGTGCATTTAAAACCACACACAAACAGTCTCTCTAACGTAATCCAAGACCACCATTCCATTGAAGTGGGGTTTTCCCCACCCAGGTTTGTGAAGCAGCATGAGCCATCACCTTATATGAACGTGTCACTGCAACTTGGAGATCGGTTTCTCTTTAATGTCTCAGAAGACCGCGCTGCAGACCTTCTGTTTAGTTTATTACACTTCAGACCTTTTATTTAAGCATCTCTTAATACCTCAAATCCTTCTGTCTTGTGGACTGTTAAACTGACAAGAACAAGAAATCAGTCAGGACCAAAATGAAAGATAACTGCACGTGATTGAATCACCTAAGCCAAAATGACTGTCACTGTGAGTGTCTAACTTGAGCAATGGTACGGATGTCTTTTGTCTAGCTGTTCATCTGCATTTCCTCTCCTGTAGCAGTGTTGTTTTGCTCTGTCTTGACTACCCCGTTGTTTCTTGTATTCCGCCCTTTTGGATGTTCAGGTTTAAATGCAATTGGATAGTAGTAGTTTCATAGGATAAGTTAGATTCCTTGGATATGTTGTGATTGTGTATCTTTCCGTGAGGTTTGTGACCTATAACACTGAATCACAGCGGTTTAGAATTGCAGTCTTGTGCGTCATTTGCAGAAGTCATTTGCTTTATTTATGTTAAAGACTTCATGATATAAAAATTGAAGAACTGCATCGAGAACTGAGACCACTTCTTTCAGCCTGTAGAGTATACATTTGTATACAATTAGTATGCGAGTAGGCATTATGCAACAATGTATGTTTAAAACAGTTGTATGATACATTGTCATCACATGATCTCCTCCATTGCATTGCATGTTTAATTCAGTGACTGATGTCCAATTATCATCTTAGAATTAAAAATGTAAAAAGACTCTTTTGCATCTTAATCCAAGTTTGTATAAAACATCTCTTTTTCTGGTGTGTTAATCATTGAAAATGGAACGTCATGTAGAGCACACTGGATTGTGGGATAAAGTACTCATCGCAGTGTGATCTTTTGCATACTGCACATTTGCTATAAAAATAGCTATTTTCATCCACCTATTTTTATGGGATATCGCATAAAAAAAGCTGTATTGAAACGCCAAGATGCGCATAAATTCTAAAAAGTTATTCTGTAAAAGTGTTTCCATTGTAGTTTATGCACGTGTGTTCTTACCAGATTTATCCGACTTAGTTGAGTGCCTAAGTTTTTTATGCGCTCAACTAAGTCGGATAAATTTCTTATCCGGTAAGAACACAAGCGCATCAACTACAATGGAAACACTTTTACCCAATAAATTTCTTAATGCGCTTCAAAAAAGACATGACTTTGCAATGGGACAGAATAAAACTGGACCAACCAAAGGACTGATCTAATTGCACATCATCTGAGATGCTAGTTTTGTCATTCTAAAATGCTTGAGCAAAGTCTCGTCAAAGTGCTTCATTATAATTAACTCCTAGAACTGCATTCCCAAACAGCAGTCTCTGAAAATAAGACAACATGACCGCGTTTTGTCTGCACGCTCTGAAGCTTGTAATTTATTGTATACAAACATTATTATATACAGTGCCTTCTCCTACTGCAGCAAATTGAATTTTTCTTCATGGTATTTACCACAACTTAATTAGGAAGTGACGATTTTGTTCTCTTCAACTCACTGGATGC
The DNA here is from genome assembly GCA_039654775.1 of Spinibarbus caldwelli. Lineage (NCBI taxonomy): Eukaryota > Metazoa > Chordata > Actinopteri > Cypriniformes > Cyprinidae > Spinibarbus > Spinibarbus caldwelli. The sequence goes on from CM077243.1 coordinate 9,058,933, forward strand.
TTTATTCGCAAATGTTTTATGCGATATTCCAATTTTGCACATAGGTTTAATTTGTAACTTTGGATGAAAACATAGCTAATGTCTGGTTTCTACAACTTTCACCCAGGAGCAAAAATCTGCCTTTAAACTGATAATATTTTCCATGATAAATCATGATAATTTTTTGTTAAGTGTATTAATTGCAAAGTATGGTTGTTTCAGGGCTGTGAATTTAAAACTGAAGTGTGAAGGGTTGTTAAAACTAAGATTTTTTTTTTAAAAGTCCTTTGTTAAACCACAACTCAAAATCAACTCCGAGAAGGAAATTGCTCATCAAACAATTTCATTGGGTGTTTTTATTGCAGGGTTCGTACGGTCATGAAAAACCTGGAAAAGTCATAGAATTTTAAAACAGCGATTTCCAGGCCTGGAAAAGTTTTGGAAGAATAAATAAACTAAGTTTTGGAAAAGTCATGGAAATCTATTTCACAAATCTTTGTATAATAGAATTATGTTTAATCAGGTCCTGAATTTCGGTGCGGGATTGCACATATGTCACATAGTTTTACTCATTCCCGCAGTTTTAAAATGAAAAAGATTTAAAATGAGGGAAATTCCTGCAAACATTCATTCAATATAGTGTGTAGGTTAGATGAGTAAATAAATCCACACAGACTATCAGATCAAATCAGTCATTTGAAAACAGTGTTTGAGTAGTGTTTCAGCTGTACTGCATCTTCTCTCTTTGACTTTCTTTTAAAGCGGCTTCTCATCGGCGCATCTCGTCTGCACTACAAGAGCCGCTGCACGCTGCAATACAAGACTTTCGCTCGGATTTCGGTACAGTTGACAGAATTGTCACTTGCCTAATCGGGTCATTGTTGCATCGTCACAAAAATGTATTATTTGCACATCTTTTTAAGCCATTCGGTACTTGCGCGCTCCAGAGGTGGTTTCCTGTGCACTCAGTCACATCCAAAGTGCCCGCCTTGCGAGTACCAAATTGAGTTTGGTACTAAACAAGTGCAGTAGAGCCCTACACAGGCCTCAAATATAGGCCCAAGCCAGGCCCTTAACCGACAGCTTCTCAGAATTCTCGGCCCGAGTCCAACTGAAGCCAGTGTCTTTTTTTTTTTTTTTTTCTCTCTCCCCATTACACAGCTGCTGTTGCAGCCATTAAAATAGTTCAGTTTTTAATGGCAAAGTGTCTATATTTATTTTAGTTTCTTTATTAAGTTAATTTAGAAATATGTTTGGAACATTTTTTTTGTTTGTTAAATTCAAGTTTTTGATTTTCGAAATAATGACGAAGCGGCCAGCAGCAGACAGTGAGTCAATCATAGCCTATGTTTGATCAATTTAGCCTTCTCAAATCATCATGACATGCCCAAAATAAAATCTATAGATATAAAACATTTCAAGCATATCCCAATGTTAGTTTAAACATTTAACCTAGATAAATGTGCGCTGTTAGACGCATATCCAATCGTTTGTGCAGAGAGTGGAAGCTGAAGTGCGCTTTGCAGGACATAGAGGCTCCAGCGCGATCACTTGCATTTTTTTCTTGATAGTGGAGACAATTTAAATACGTCGTCATTTTTGCTCACAAAGGTAAGAGTAATACATCATTTGGAACTGTAAAGGGTCTACTTTTATTTCTGTGCAATCACAATAGCCTAACGTTGTGATTTTGTCAAATAAAGAAAACAAACAGGATGCGCTTTTTGCCGTCTCGGTGTCCCTGAACAGGAGCGCTTCACAAAAATGAACCGAAACTCAGCGAATACTTGCCTCACAGACAAGATAAATATCTAGAAATCTTTAAATTACTAGGCTACTTTAAATCAAAATAATTCAAATTGAAAACAAATGCTCATTATGTAATGCATTTCTCTCTAAAGGCGCGTCCAGTGAGGAGATGGCGAGTCAGGATTGTCAACTTCATCCTTGCGACTCTGACTTAGGAAACACTATAGTTTATTAAAAAAACTTCAAGTATTTCCTTACTATTTCCCCCCGACATTAGGTCATGAATATTGTCTCAAAAGTCATGGAAAAGTCATGGAAATTTATTGGTAAAAATAAATTGGTAAAGAACCCTGTTATTGTCATTGCTGTAATGATGGTGATGGTTCAAAGGGTATCTGTTTGGTAAATCAAACCAGTGGGTCCACATCATAAATTTGCTTCTAATTCAGAATTCTGCCATCATGTGTGCAGTTATGTCAACAAATTAGTTTTGAATTTGAACTCTGGGAAGTTTAGGTTTCTTGCCCTTTCCTTTGCTGCCTACTGATTAGTTTACATATCCAAGTCCTTTGCAGTTCTTGGATAATGGAAAACTGCCCATTGTGACGTCTGATGACTGACATGATTTTTACGTCTTCAAATCTTTCCTCTGTTAATTAAGTGAGATATGGGATCTTTTTCTTCTTGTTTTGCATGTTTACTGACTTTACACGCGACTAAAATGAATCACATTATTAACTTTTCTCTCAGGCTGTATCTGAGTCAGATGGCGTTTGTATATATGGAAGTACACCCTGAACCTTCTACTTAAGTGGAAGTGTGAGAACACCCATTGCAAAGTGAAGTTTCAGCGGCGCATTTTTGAGCTTTTTCTCGTGTGTGTGTGTGTGTGTGTGTTTGTTTGTTTGTGCACAGACGTCTCTGCTCAGGAGCAGCCGGAGTTGTTCCTGAAGAAACTTCAGCAGTGTTGTGCTGTGTTTGATTTCATGGACACTCTGTCAGACCTGAAGATGAAAGAATACAAGCGCTCAACCCTCAATGAGCTCGTCGATTATGTCACAGTCAGCCGAGGATACCTCACAGAACAGGCCTACCCAGAGGTCGTCAAAATGGTGAGTGAAAACATACGTTAAACTGAATTTGCATCATCTCACTGTGGACAGAATTCATACATTTTCTAAATGGAATAATGTGAATTCGTATTTCAGTTTTCAGTGTAGTCTTTCAGAGTCAGACTTTTGACTGGCAACAGTAATATTGTGAAATATTATTACAATTTTAAAAAAAAAAATTAATATATTTAAAAAAAAATTATTTATTCCTGTGACGGCAGAGCTGAATTTTCAGCAGCCATTACTCCAGTCTTCAGTGTCACATGATCCTTCAGAAATCATTTTCATATGCTGATTTGCTGCTTAAGAAACATTTCTTATTTCTGTTGATATATAACTGATTTATACTGAGATCTTTACTGAAATGTCTTTACTGTCACTTTTGAGCAATTTAATGCATTCCTGTTAAGTAAAAGTATTAATGTTTCAAAAAATATCTGGAATAATTGATAGCACAATAATAGACTGGCATGCAGCAGAATTCATTTATAGATCATTCAAATGTTTTTCTGGTCTATAAGAATTGTTTTAAAGACAGAATTTTTCAATTGTTCAAAAGCAGTAAATTAGGATTGTTTTAAAGGCAGTAAGTGCCTTGAAATGCTGAATAACTTTTTAAATTATGGTTGACTGATATGGTAGTATTTAACGATCAAGATGACTAATATAATTCTGAAATACCCAATTCATTTTAATAATTGCTAATGAGACATAACAATACAAAAAGCTTTCAAACACACAAATACATGCTCCAACCAGGTTGAGTGATACATTACAAACTTGTGAACCCTGATTCCCAGAAGTTGCATAAAGTCAATCTGGTTAGAGCTTGAACTATTAGGAAAGCTTGTCTTCAGGCAATGGTCTTTAATATTTGATTCAGCATTTTTATGGCTATGTTACATCTCCTTTTCTTTTTTCAGGTGTCCTATAATATATTCCGAACTCTTCCGCCCAGTGACAGTAATGAGTTTGACCCAGAGGAGGATGAACCCACTCTAGAGGCCTCATGGCCACATTTACAGGTGTGTGTGTGTGTATGCAGTTGAGGTTCTTGAGAATATTGTTGTGTACTCTGGTCCCTCTCTCCTTGTGTAGAGCTCCTGTCTGTTTTATTTGTTTCAGCCTGTTTGTCTGTGTGTGTATTTTTGAGGGTTTGTACACACACTCTGACCCTCTCTGTGTGTGTGTACTCACTGTATGCTTCCAGGACTCCTTTAGAAATGAGTTGCATATCTCAAGGAGAATCTTCCTGGTAAAACTTCTCTTTTGTTTTGTTATTAATCCCTGCTTTTGTCTACTTCATTAAAAAAAAAATCCAGTAATGAAAGCCACATTCCCAGATGTGATCCTTCTCTCTTTTTTTTTTTTTTCTTCCAACGTGTGTTATAATGGCAACGACCCCTGGTGGCAGTAGCAGTGTGTCCTGTGACTGTGACCTCAACTGAACCATGAACTTTGACCTTTTCCCTTTCTCTGCATGCATGCTGAGATCAAAGAACTCCTCCAAATAACACAAACTCTTTTTCTCTCTCTCATTCTTTTCTCTTCTCAGCTGGTGTATGAATTCTTCATTCGTTTTTTGGAGAGCCAGGAGTTTCAACCCAGCATTGCCAAAAAGTACATAGACCAGAAATTTGTCTTACAGGTGAGGATGTGATTTTAAAAATCTCCTCAATCCATTTTTTTTTTCACTAGTGTTTGCTCATCTTTTTTTGTGTGCTGTGTCCATCTGTTGTCCTGTCAGCTGCTGGAGTTGTTTGACAGCGAGGACCCACGGGAGAGAGATTACCTGAAGACAGTCTTACACAGAATCTACGGAAAATTCCTGGGACTAAGAGCTTTTATACGAAAACAGATTAATAATATTTTTCTACGGTGAGGGATATGACAGTTTACATAATATTTGCACATGCACAAATTAAGTGCAAGCATTCATCTCTGTCTCTCTTGTTCTTAGTTTTGTTTATGAAACTGAGCACTTCAATGGAGTCGCAGAATTGTTGGAGATTTTGGGAAGGTGAGTTGTACTTGTTTAAAGTCACAATGTAATTTTCTTAACTGCTAAGCTTATATAGATGGCCATTTATATGTGTGAAATATATTTATATATATTTCTCGAAACAAGTAAAATTCCACCTCACACCTGATGGTTATGAGGTAAAAAAAAAAAAATAACATTGTGGATGGAGCTGAATGGGAAAAACAGTAACTATATCTATCAGGATGTTTCACCAATTATAGTTTGGTGTTTGATTTTGTCTTTTTTTTATTTTTTTTTTTCTCCCCAGAGTTGTGTAAGCAATTAGCACTGTCATTGACATGACCAATGAAATCTTTAGAAATGGCTGCGGGGCAGGGTTTGTGCTTGAGAAAAAAAGTCACGCCGTTTACACACCCTAAGTTTGCTATTTACATTTTTTCAGTCACAACATTACATTACATAATTGTAATTAACAGTTGAGATTTTCTTTTACATAAGATGAGTTATTCTTGATCATCTAAACATTCTTAATTTACATTTACATTTAGTCATTTAGCAGACGCTTTTATCCAAAGCGACTTACAAAGTAGAGACAATCAAATCAACGTGAGAGCAACAATATACAAGTGCTGTGACAAGTCTCAGTTAGTCTAGCCAAGTGCACATAGCAAGGAATTTTTTATTTTTTTTTTTTTTTAAATAAATAAATAAATTAGACCTAAATGATTAGAATAGGTAAGTGCTAGTATTAATTGGTCAGGTGATGGCGAAAAAGATGTGTCTTTTTAGATGTTTTTTGAAAATGGCTAAAGACTCAGCTGCTTGGATTGAGATAGGCAGGTCGTTCCACCAGCTGGGGACAGTCCAGGAAAAGGTCCGTGAGAGTGATTTTGTGCCTCTTTGGGATGGCACCACAAGGCGTCGTTCACTAGCAGAACTCAAGCTTAGGGATCCACCGATATGAAAATTTTGGCCGATACCGATAACCGATAATTCTTTATAAATGAAAGCCGATAACCGATATGTTGGCCGATAAATCTAAATCAAAATTTTTATGATTTTTGAGCCTGATTACAAAAAAGTCTCACCATTAAAAGCATTAAACACTTCAACATAAATCAAACATAAAGCAGCCTTACAAATAAATAAAACAATGCTTAAATAATGCAAACAAGTCACTGGACAACATACATAAATAAAATAAAAAATCATGTGCCATGGATAAATTAAACGGAATAGCCTCCGCACCGACAATTAAATTATTTCAATTAAACCATATTGTTGATGAAAATAATAAGATAAAAATAAAAGGGGTGGTTATTATTATTAATATATCAGTGATTTTGAAAAAGAGGTACCTTAAATTTAGGGATGCACCGAAATGAAAATTCTTGGCCGAAACCGAAAACCGAAAAAGAGGAAACCAAGGCCGAAACACCGAAAGAAATTATGCCAATTATTAGTACCATTGCATTTATGGCTATGACTGTGTACTAACTTTACTAAAATCAAGGCATTGTAATTGCATAAATTAATATTAAAGTTTCAAGGAATAAATCAATTACAAATTATGCAAATATTTATTTAGCACATTGCAACAATGCACAGTATATAATAAAATTCAAACTAAAATGTTTAACTTGACCCCACTCATGTGTACATTAAATAATAATGTACAGGCCTACTGGCGGAGTGGGCGTGCTCGGAGGCGTTTTCCTTTTCTGTGCCGCGCTCCTCTCATATTCAGCGTAGCGATCGGAATGTTTGGATTTCAGGTGATAAATTAAACCCGACGTGGAGAAAGTCTTTGCAGATGCACCTCCTCTTGAAATTTCGGCATTACATGTTTTGCAAATCGCTGTCCGTGGGTCTTTCTCAGATATACTGAAATACGTCCACACCGCAGATATGTTGCTTCAGACAAGCACGTGCAGGTCGCGGTTTCTGTTTGTGTCATCACAACATTTCGGCCGTATTGTTTTGGTGATAAAAGTCTTTCGGCCGAAAACCGAAAATGCACTTTTGGGCCATTTTTGGCCGAAAATTTTCGGTGCCCGAATATTCGGTGCATCCCTACTTAAATTAATACCACTGTTTCAAATAGCAGCATGCAGTTTTAGCTGCGTGCACCGCTGAAGAGCTGAATGAACAGCGGTAAACTGAAGCGCTTATTATTTATACAACATAAACATAATATTATAACTTATATATGCACAAAAAGACGAAAATGTGCAAGTGATCTTGAACTAAGTTATGCGCTAATAAGATGTGACGCGTTCTTGGCTCTTCCCGCAACAACGCGCTTAAACACGACAAATTAAGCCAAAGAATTCACAAAGTTTTATTATAAGAGTGTTCTCATTATTATAATAATAATAATAATATATATATATATATATATATATATATATATATATATATATATGATAGTCCCAATCATTGTTATTAATGTTGTGCCTTGCTGTTCGAGCTGTGTGCGCTGAAACTTAAGAGCTGAATGAACACTGATAAACTGAAGCCTTTGCTGGCAGCTTATTTTAACTCAAGGAAATGCATCATATATGAGATTAATCAGCTATTTATAAAACATAAACATAATATTACAACTTATATATGTACAAAAAGACGCAAATGCACAAGTGAACTCGAACTAAGTTACGTGCTAACCAGAATGTGTAACTTCTGTTGTGGATGCGCTCTCCCTGGAACAACGTGCTGAAACACGACAAATTAAACCAAAGAATTCACAACGTTTTATAATAATACTATGTTCTCATTATAATATTATATGTATGATAGTCCCAATCATATAGTTATTAATGTTGTGCGCTGTTGTTTGAGCTGCATGTGCTGAGCTAAAGATGATCACTGAAGCGCTCTATTAACGCACTATTAGCTTAACCAAACGAATTCTATAGGCCTATGCGCTAAATCAGATATATATGCATAAAATAAACACAATATTACAACCTACAATTGCACAAAAGACTGCAAATGCACAAGTGAACTTAATTGTGCTAGTCATGAATGTGTACCTCTGTTGTGTATGCGTTCTTCCAATAACAACGCGCTAAAGCACGGCAGCACAAAGATTCCATTAATTATTTAACAGTAATGTTCTCATTATAATATGACAGACTTGCCCTGCACGTTGCACTTCACTGTATTTTCCTTTTCAAAGTGATTCCAATAATATTTCAAGCAATTAAAAACCATCATGGCGAACAGTGCGCATCTGAAGTGCCTCTATATGGTGGCCGATATATCGTGCATCCCTACTCAAGCTTCTGGAGGGCGCGTAGGTCTGAACTAGCGAGTTTAGGTATATTGATGCAGCGCCAGTGGTTGTCTTGTAGGCAAGCATCAGTACCTTGAATTTGATGCGAGCGGCTATTGGCAACTAGTGCAAGCTGATGAAGAGAGGTGTGACGTGAGCTTTCTTCGGCTCGTTGAAGACCAGTCTGGCTGCTGCATTCTGGATCAGTTGCAGAGGTTTGATAGTACATGCGGGAAGGCCTGCCAAGAGAGCATTACAGTAGTCCAGTCTGGAGAGAACAAGAGCTTGGACAAGGAATTGTGTGGTCTGCTCTGTTAGGAAGGGTCTAATCTTCCTGATGTTGTATAAGGCAAACCTGCATGATCGGTCCGTTATAGCAGTATGGTCTGAGAAGCTTAGCTGATCATCCATCACAACTCCAAGGTTCCTGGCTGTCCTGGAAGGAGTTATGGTTGACGAACATAGCTGTATAGAGAGGTTGTGGTTAAGCGCTGGGTTAGCAGAGACCACGAGCAGTTCTGTCTTAGCAAGGTTGAGTTGAAGATGATGAATCTTCATCCAGTCAGAAATATCCGTCAGACAGGCTGCAATGCGAACAGCTACTGTCGGATCATCTGGTTGGAATGAGAAGTAGAGCTGAGTGTCATCAGCATAGCAATGATAGGAAAAGCCATGCTTCTGAATGACAGATCCTAAAGATGACATGTAGATGGAGAAGAGATGCGGTTCAAGTACTGAGCCTTGAGGAACCCCAGTAGCAAGAAGTTCTGACTTAGAAACCTCACCCCTCCAAGACACCCTGAAGGACCTACCAGAGAGGTAAGACTTGAACCACAGAAGTGCGGTCCCTGAGACCCATCTTCATGAGGGTGGACAGGAGGATCTGGTGGTTAACTGTGTCAAAGGCAGCAGACATATCCAGCAAGATGAATACTGAGGATTTGGAAGCCGCTCTTGCCAGTCTCAGGGCTTCAGTAACCGAGAGCAGGGCAGTCTCGGTTGAGTGGCCGCTTTTGAAGCCAGATTGGTTGCTATCCAGGAGGTTGTTCTGTGCAAGAAACATAGAGAGTTGGTTGAACACAACTCGCTCAAGCGTCTTTGCAATGAACGGAAGAAGGGATACCGATCTGTAGTTTTCTAAAATAGCTGGATTTAGAGAGGGTTTCTTAAGCAGTGGGGTTACCCAAGCCTGTTTGAATGCTGTGGGAAATGTGCCAGAATGAAGAGAGGTGTTGATAATGTGAGTGAGCGCAGGTAAAACTGAAGAAGAAATGGCCTGAAGGAGGTTAGTGGGGATAGGATCAAGCAGACAGGTAGTAGAGTGATTGGAAAGGATAAGTATAGAAACGTCTTCCTCCGAGAATGAAGAGGAGGAGGAGAGAGAATGAGTATTTGTGGTTATGAAGTTTTTGTCAGGCTGTGGTGTGGAGAATTGGTCGCTGATGGTTCTTGTTTTATTTATGAAGAATATTGCAAAGTCATCACCAGTATGGGTTGATGAAGGAGGGGGTGGAGGAGGACAAAGAAGAGTAGAAAAGAGTAGAATCAGAACAGTTGTTAATTTTGTTGTGGTAGTATGTTGTTTTAGCAGTGGAGACACTTGCAGAGGAGGAGGAGAGGAGTGACTGATATACACAAAGATCGGTAGAGTTTTTTTGATTTGCGCCACTTCCTTTCAGCAGCACTGAGTCTAGAGTGATGTTCTCGGAGAACATCAGACAGTCAGGGGGCAGAGGAGGTGGTGCATGCTGGTCTGGATGAAAGGGAGCAAAAGATGTCTAAGCAAGATGTTAGAGTGGAGCAAAGAGTGTCAGTAGCAGTGTTTGTGTCCAGTGCTGAAAGCTGAGAGGGTGGAGGAAGTGAGGATGAAACCATAGAGGCTAGGCGAGTGGGAGAGAGTGAGCATAGGTTATGCAAAAAAAGGTGACATGCGGAGGAGTGTGTGTTGTGTCCGGAGTCAGTGTGAGGTTAGAAGTGATGAGGAAGTGGTCTGAGGTGTGCAACAGTGTAACTAAAGTGTTGTCTGTTGAGCAATAGCGTGTGTAGATAAGGTCCAATTGGTTACCTGATTTGTAAGTAGGTGTAGTAGACGCGCTTGAGGTCAAATGAGGCAAGCAGAGTGTTGAAGTCACCGAGTAGTACCAGAGGAGTACTGTCCTCAGGGAAGTTTGAGAGTAACACATCCAACTCATCTAAGAAGTTACCCAGTTGACCTTCTTAAAGGGAAGGTTCTTCTGAAAATAAAAAGTTTCTTATTCACCTTCATGTTATATACAGTATAAGCATACAGTCTCCAGGGGCTATAAAGCGCCATGAAAGCAGTATCCATATTTGTGCAATATTACAAATCTAGGCTAGATGAAAGCTTTTTGTGAGGAGCAAACTGCAATTAAACTGTTATTCACTGAAGATCATCCGCTGAAGCTTTTGTTGTGCTTGCTTATAAAACCTCAAAACTAGAGGTTGTACCACAATTTCCATGAAATATGAATAAATTAGCAGGAAACCCCTGATGAGTTTTGCATTGTTCTGACTGTAGCAATAAATTCAAGGTTCAGCAATCCCAGAATGCTGTTAGTGAAAGTTGTTTGTCTCCTGTCAGCATCATCAATGGCTTCGCTCTTCCGCTGAAGGCCGAGCACAAACAGTTTCTGGTGAAAGTTTTGATTCCTCTTCATACCGTCAGGAGCCTCTCACTTTTCCATGCACAGGTACTGCCCGTTTGTGTTCAAACTTTCAGATGAGTCCTGTGTGTGTTCACTTCCTGTTAATCCTGTCAATAATGACATTACTGTTGTTTTTCAGCTGGCGTATTGTATTGTACAGTTCCTAGAGAAAGACCCTGCATTAACAGAACCAGTAAGTGCAGATTTTCACTATCATCACTTTCTTTTTTGTCCATTTATTTAATCAGTCTCCTGTTATTCCTCCTCCTAACAGGTTATCAGAGGTCTGCTGAAATTCTGGCCTAAAACCTGCAGTCAGAAAGAGGTGAGATAGATGTGGTCTCCTGAATAGAGCTAATTCACAGCATGAGGTTGATCAGTCATGATTTCAGGGAAGTGTTGATGACGATTTAGCATGCATTTACTGATGTTCTATATCTGCTTCTCTGATTGTCTGCATTGATGTGTGTGTAGGTCATGTTCCTAGGAGAATTGGAGGAGATTCTGGATGTGATTGAGCCTACGCAGTTTGTGAAGATCCAGGAGCCTCTTTTCAAACAGATCTCGAAATGTGTCTCCAGCCCTCATTTTCAGGTCTGCACAAATTTATTCTAGTCCAAGACTTAATTAAACGGGTCCAATTATAGTTATGCAGTCAGAATAAACGATTTTTAGTTTTTATGAGTCAAGATTTAAGGACAGGCCAGTTCTCACCACAGTTTTGCATTTTAATGGAAACCGCTTTTAAATGCATGCAGCAGTTGACAGTACAAATAAATTATACATCATATTATGAGCTTAGAAAGCGCTCAAATTGTGTGTATGTGTGTCCAGGTGGCTGAGAGAGCTCTGTACTACTGGAATAATGAGTACATCATGAGTCTGATTGAGGAGAACTCCAATGTGATTCTTCCTATAATGTTCGCAAGTCTGTACCGGATCTCCAAAGAACACTGGAACCCGTGAGTTAATCCTACACTCTTCTGATGTATTTAACAAAACCACTGCAATCTCTGAGCCTTTAAATAGTTTAATAGGGCTTCTCTTGTCCCAGTCACATTCTTTGCTTTTTCTTCAATTTCCTAACTATCTCAGGACACTATCAGCGAAGACCCATAAAAATGTTATAAATTTAATTGTTAATTAAAAATAATTAAATACACACTTTTGCATGGATTGCTTTTGTGAATATAAAATTTTTCAAATTATTTTAATAGAGTAGTTAATTTTCCATTAGTTTAACAGGTTTTATGTGTAAAAGTGATTGTTCAGTCCAATTTAAACACTTGGACTATATACACTATTGTTCAAATGTTTTTGGTCAGTTTTTTTTATTTCTTTTTTTATTTAAAGAAAATAATACTTATTTTTCTGAGCGTAGACACTTAGTCATTTAGATCCAAAACTAAAAGCTAATGCATACAACAAAATTTCAAAACTTAACATTTAAATGAAAACAAAAAAATAAAGATAAAAACAATTCAAAATATTAAAGAACAAAAGGTATAAGAGTATAATACATACATACATACATATATATATACACACATATATATATATATATATATATATATATATATATATATATATATATATATATACAGACATCATTAAAAAAAAAATAATAATAATAATAGTAGTACACTGAGTTGGCTCTTTCATGTCAGCTGTCAAATACACACAAGGTTAAAAACACACAAAGTTCACAAACAATTGGTTATGTCTGTGAACGTAAACAGCTGGGACAGAAATCGCATGTATATAAGTATATTAGATATGTGGACAGTTTCTCTTGGACAAGTACGTTTCCAGAAGAAAACTCAGGACTGCGGTCGGGGTGTTCATGTGCTTGTTACTTTTTCTTTTTCATGCACAAACACCAACATTACACATTAAAGGAAGTTGAAAATATAAAATGGCATAATAGCACCTATTTAAATTGTGATAATATTTCACGGTATTGATTTGTACTGTATTTTTCATCACATAAATGCAGCCTTCGTGAGCATAAGCATTAAAAAAACATTACTGACCTCAAACTTTTAATCAGTAGTGTACTTTCAAAGCTTCCATGTAAAGGTTTAGTATATTTGTATGTGATATACACAGCACAACATTGTCCTCACTGACTGTCCAGCATTATCTGGATTGATAATTTCCTGTCTAATCATGCTTAATTCTAATTTGTTCTCTTTTTCCACTTTCAGGGCCATAGTAGCTTTAGTCTATAATGTTCTGAAGGCCTTCATGGAAATGAACAGCACTTTGTTTGATGAACTCACGTCCACTTACAAGTCAGATCGTCAGAGGTGAGCTGTTTTTCTTTCGTTTATTACTTTTGTGACATGTAATTGTTTCACTTTTATGCTGCTTATGCATGCAATATTAAATATACCTCACTATATTAGCTTTTTTTTATTCCATCTGTCATTCCTCAGAGAGAAGAAAAAAGAGAAGGAAAGAGAAGAGCTGTGGAAGAGGTTGGAGGATCTGGAGTTAAAGAGAAGCCTCCAGAGCGATGGAATTATTCCCACTTAACGACGCGCCTCTCCCGGACCGCTTTTTCCCAACGCCTCCACCACGCGCTCGGAACGTTGGCCACATTTTTTTTTTTTCCTTTCTGTATTTGTGCGACTTACTTTACCGTAGATTCACCTCGTCAGTCTCATTATTTCAAAAGCACTGTAAATAACTTTATTTTATCTTCTTTTTTCCCCCCTTAAAAATATTATGCCGAAAAAGAACGTGACTAGAAAAGGAAATTAAAAAATTAAAATAAGCAAAAAAAACAAATACCAAGAGAAACCCACACTGGAGGGGTGAGGACTTTGAACAGACAGTAGAACTGAAATGAATGACTGCTGTTAAGAAAATCAAAAAAACGGAAAATCTCAACCCACCGATCTGACATGCCTTGGCCATCCTTACTGAGCAACACCAGCCCAATTCTCTCTCTCTTTCCTCACCTGCCCCCTCTCTACATCCCTTACTCTTCCCCGCTTTCTTTTCCTCTTTGTTTCTGAATTGGATCAACATTCGCCACCTGTGTGTCCTGAATATCTGAAAGCAGTATTGTCTACCCTGACCTTTGATTATCCGTTAACATCTGGATAAACGCAGCGGGTCTGGGTTGTAGACGTCTTGAGGAGACGCAAAAGGGCACTATGCTGTAACCAGCAAAGAAGAGGAAGTCATAAATACACACCAGCTCTTCTTTTCCCCCATTTTTGTTCTTATTCTGTCCAAATGTGCCACCCGGTACACTCGTTTGGACTCTTTAGCACCAGTCCGGTACTGGTACCAGTAAATGGGACACACACATTGGAGCGGGTGTCTAGAATTCCAGCAGCAAAACCGGAGATGCTTGTCATGAGAAATCGAACTACCAGTGCACACACACATTCTGCATTCGAGTGTGTGAAGGAGTTTCTTACAGTGTTAAGTACCTGTATACTGTATCTGAATGCAGTACTTTGATACTCTGTATCTAGTAGAAACTTTAGTGTATTTTTCTTTAGGAGAATCCAGTATATGATGAGGAAAGATTGAACACAACCTCTTGGGATTTTTTTCTTTCTTTCTTGGGTTTCACTTCAAATTTTTGTTTTTGTTTTTTTTGTCTGGAATTGGTTTTGTTTTTTTCTTTTGACCAAGTGGAATTTGTTCTCTCTTCCTTTTTTTACTTAGTTGCTGATTTGGGGGGAGTGAGAGGGGTATTGTGGAGGATTGATGCTGTGGTGAGCTTTGTCAAAATTGAACCTGTGCATTAGAAAGCCCCAGAAATCAAACGATTACAAAAGTTAAAAAGGGTCGGATAAATACAAATGTTTAATTATTTTAAAAAATAAAGAGATATTAAATTAAACCTGTTTTGTGATAAAGATGAAATGCACATTTGCCTTATTTGTGGCGTGTGAGCGGATGAAAGTGTTAAGGAGAGGTATCTGTATTGGGCACCAAAGCTATGTGAAAACATGGGGCATTATTGCAGCTGAAAATCATGAAATGGTTCCTATTCATAACTTGTTTTATTTTTTTAAAGTACAAAAACTGAATAATTTTCACAGCCTTTGGTTCTGTTAATTGTTCCGTTCTTTTAAGTTGGATCTTTTTTCAATGAATCAGCTTCACAACAATGAGTCTTATTAAGCATAACGAATGGCTTTTGTAAACCAGTTCTTGTAATTAATTTTGAAAATATTCAAGAATTCATTGATGAACTCTGTGTTTTCGGTTTGAATCAGTATTATTCGTTGCTTACTCAACCAACAAGTCAGTTCAACTCAAACTGCTACTGTTTGGCAACCGCGGCAATAAGTCATACTCATCACAAACTGTCACGAATGAATCTCATGATCTGGTCTAATGAATTAATCAAAAAGACTCATGAATTATTAGTGAACTCATATTTCAATCAGTCTGAACAATTCTTTACACACTCAACCACAAGTCAATTATTTTGTCAACTCCTGAGGGAACAGAAAAAATTGTCATTACTCATTTTTTTTAAAACACCTGGCCACTTTGAATACCATTTATTGCAAAATCTTTGTAACTGTTCTCCAAAAAGTTCTTGTATTTAGAATGACTAGAGGGTGAATAAATAAGAGTGTTCATTTTCAGTTGACCTATTACTTTAAGTGTGATTGAATAATTGTTTATAGCACAGTGTGTAGTTTGTAAATTCAGCCCTCCGCTCACCAGTACCAAATTCTCCCACAAGAGTGCAGCAGAGTTCAACATTAAACATTTTTCAAACCAGCTAACAATACTTTTGCTTTTGTGGAAAACATTGAATGTGCATCTTAAACTCTTTTCAACCTTTGTGCATGTAGTCTTTTGATGCAGGTCGATCTTGTTTTTCCTAATGGTTTGCATGCTAAAGTGTGAGCTTGCAGGATTTGGCAGGGTTTTTCCTGAGGGGTTAAAGGATTCAGAGCTACTCTGAAATTGGCAGATATATATGTACTTAAGACATATGCAGGCTTTATTCTTTCAGTTTGAGCATTAACCTGTCAGATACTTGGAGGGGGAGGAAGGGATAGGAAGTAAAGACATACTTGGGTGACTGCTTGCTTTAATTAACATCACCCCTGGAAACAAGAATAGCAATACATTTTTGAAAAAAGAAAAATGTTCTTAAAGAGAGAGTTCATCCAGAAATTAATATTATTTCACCCTCATGTTCTCCCAAATCTGTGATTTCTTTCTGTGGATTTTTTTCTCTCCTCTAAAAGCCAAATTGCCTCCAATGGTGGGTCCCCCAGTCATGGACGGGACACATACCGCTAAGTTCAGAAGAATGCACCTCTCCCGTTACCATATGCATTGACACACTAATGGACTCCTCTTTTATATGTTTAAGTAAACCAGTTTACAAAGCAGCAAAAGAGAAGAGAAGCTTCTATCTAAAGTAACTCCTGCTTTTACTCATAACTCCTTTCCATTCACATTACTACTTTGCCTGTTTTCTGGTTTTAGAAGGTTTTTGGGCATGTTAACAGCGTATTAACAGCTAAACTGTCTGAACAACAACTCAGTCTGGGAGACCAGTGTGAACCAGCTAAGACCATCAAGCCAGCTTTGACTAGTTGAGAGTGTGTTTTTCAGCATTTAAAAATACTTGTTCACTAAAATCAGTTATTTCTCACTACATTTGGCCACAGTCAGTATGATGGATAAGTAAAATGATTGTCATCGATTCATTTGTAATTGTATGAACTAGTTCATTTTTCCTCCGTAGCCAGAAAAGTGCAGATTGGGAGCATTTTTCTGGTTTACTCAAATTTGCTAGTTATGTAACCTTGGGCCATGGAGTGTTTTAGGTCCTTGTAGCAAAAGTTATCTGGGGCTCGATTAAGGTCTTTTAAAAATATTTATTAACCCTGGGAGCTGTCTGGAGCCCTGTGAATTTAAAAGACAATTTTGGAGAAAAAAAAGATTTTGTGTAACGTGAGGTTGGCACGATTAAGTAACTGATTAAGGAAGCATCTATTCCAAATGACAGATAATGTGCTTAAAAAGTGTACAGATATTGTGATATTGATGCTTGGATAGTAGTCAGGATCTTCCAAATTAAATAAGACTTGCATGGGGTTTTTTTTACTGCTGTTTTTTTTTTTTTTTTTTGCATTCTATGGTAATTAGTTCCTCACATTTAATGTGAGATCTTCCTATAAATCCCTGCACTTTAAATCTGGTCGAAAGTGATTTTAAAATTTAGGCCTGTGATATAACTGGAGTTTATTCAGGTCACAAATGTCACACAGTCCTTGTGTCTGCTGTTTCTTGAGTGTGAAATTGCCTTTTCTTATAAATTCACCCATTTTACAGTCTGTTTTGTTAGGATTTAACCCAGTGATTGTGTAAGACGCTCCACAGTTAGTGTGTCATGGAGACTGGGACACCATCAAGAATGATCTCATATCCAGAACCATAACATACAGTTATTGCTTTTTTGAGTGTTTGCCTTATTTTAATGTCCTAAAGGTCAACAGAGTTTGTACCTATAAAGCAACATCTATGTGTCCCTTCGGTGATGGTGATATTTCCAGGTAGGACATATTCTTGGTTCAGCATCTATTGTTTATTCTAGAACAACATTCTTGTCAAATAAATAATAATAATCCACTAATGCTAAAATCTGATCGACATTACTTTTGTTTCAGGACCAGTGAGGATGTTGGAATATGTCAACATTTATGGTAAAATCACAATTGTGTCCCGCAGGTGAGTCAAGGGTTTTTTGCTTTCTTCATTAAATGGATAGTTCACCCAAAAATTAACATTTGCTGAAAATGTACTCACCCTCAGACAATACAAGATGTAGACGTTTCTTTATGAGAACAGATTTGGTGAAATTTAGCATTGCATCACTTGTTCACCAATGGATCCTCTGCAGTAAATGGGTGCTGTCCAAACAGCTGATAAAAACATCACAAGTAATCCACACAATTCAAGTCCATCAATTAACTTCTTGTGAAGTGAAAAGCTGAGTGTTTGTAAAAAAAAAAAAAAAATCATCTTTTTAACTAAACCATCACTTCTGGCCAAAATACCAGTCCATAATTCCTAATAACACTTCCTCCTAGGGGGGAAAAATATATCACAATTTTTTTTAGAAATATCACGATTCACGGTTTTATCACGATTCTTTGTCATGTTGGTTTTACTATTTTGCAAGTTGTCTGGGCATTACAGCCAAATTAATTTCCCTATTTTAAAGACAAAGCCTTTCAAGGTTACAAAAAGAAAAAAAAAAAGAAATGGTAGATATTTAGGCCAAAGTGGGCGAAAATAAAAGTCTTTGTCATTATTTTATCTTTCTTATTAAAAAATAAGAACAAAGATACACATTACAACTACACATAATATACAAATAAAATAAACAGTGTTTTATTTTCAGGTACAATAGGTGTATTTAGAAGAAGCATTCAAGAAATTGAATGAACAAATATAAAAATAAAACACTATATAGACTGATTCCTAAAGCAACTGTATTAAAGTTTTTCAGTCAAGAATAGTGAGTGATTTTTCTCTTTGTGTTTTGTTGTTTTATTAACGTTAAAGGAATAGTTCACCCAAAAAATAAAAATTCTGTCGTCTGTCTGTCAATTCTGTCATAGTGTTTTATTTTTATACCATCATTTACTCAAAAGTTGTTTTAAACCTGAGTGAGTTTCTTTCTTCTGCTAAAGATAAATGTTATTTTGAAGAATGTGGAAAACCAAACTGTTGCTGGTCCACAGTGACTTCCACAGTATTTTTTTTCCTACAATCAAATTCAGTGTGGACCAGCAACTGCTTGGTTACCCACATTCTTCAAAATATCTTCTTTTGTGTTCAGCACAAGAAAGAAATGAATACAGGTTTGGGACAACATGTGAATGAGTAAATAATGACAGAAATTAAATTTTAGGGTGAATTATCCCTTAATGACAGTCGACAGCATGTTTAGTTCTGTCCCTTTAAGACCTGCACGCATCTAATATACAGGCTCGTATTCATTTTTCTCTCAACGGTTTACTTTCATTTTAGACATAACCAACTGAGTCTATATGTAACCCTTGTGTGTTTTGACAGTATTAGCGCAAAAGATAACTTAGTTCAGTAATCAGGCGCTGTTAGACAGGCTTTTTTAGCGCGCGCGCTTCTGGTGTATGCGCTCAGAAAAAGCGCACGTCAGACCAGCGCGCGAATGAAACATTTAATCAGCAAGGCTTGTATGCAAATAATGTACTTTTGCGATCGCGAATAAGTGCAGTGTCCTGTCAGAGTAACTCTACCGCTGTATGTCGTGTTGTACAGTATATAGAGACGGAGGCGCCAGGACTGCAGCTGTAGCACGATACTACGATATTTCTTCAAAAGCAGATCATGGAGACATTTTTATCGTCCACGATCAAAAATCGTCATATCGCACACCTCTACTTCCTCCAGTGAAAAAGAGCATCTCCTGTTGTCCTGTCGCATCAAAATCCACCAACATATTTGTTTAGAGCCGTTTACATTCTTCAAAAATATAATCTTTTGTGTGAAACTCATAAAGGTTTGGAATGGCATGAGGGCGATTTTTGGGCGAACTGTACCTTTAAGAGATTAGATGTGTCATGACACCTGACTCATATCTGTCCGGTAGCATGTAAGTTTTATATATAATATAGATTATAGATCATTTTTAATGCTAAAACTGATCAAGCTCTTTTTCTCATGTTATCTCATGTTTCTCATGAGGGTCATGCTATTTTAAAATGTTTGAGTCTGAATGAAATATGGTGATGTACACCGTGAGATCCACCCACTCCTGTTTCTAAAATAAAATACAACGCTGGCCCACACACATTTACGCTCTCTCGCTCTTTTTTCTTTCTTTTTCTTTTTTTTTTAACTGAGACTGTTTCTTGTCTCTCTCCTTGTCTGTCTCTCTTTTTTTCATGTTTTATTTTATTTTTCCTTCTTTTATCCTTGCATGACTCGCTTTCTGTTGTGATCAGTGGCAGAACAAAACCTTCAGTCAAGTGATGATTTACAACACTGTTGTAATGTTATATCATGAAATAACACTCTTATTAACATGATGAAACATTGCGTGACTGGTCTTGGGGAAAATCCGGTCGACAATCCCTAATTATCTGTCTTGTTATTGGCTGAAAACAAAGACGGTCTTCCTACTCACTCCTGAGCTCATCTCCCCTTCATTAGACTTACGTAATCTTCCTGGTGGCGAGGACGTGTGTGTGGGGTTGTGATTTCTCCCAGGAAGAAACCTGGTAAAACATCATTCACTTTGGGGAAGGCATTTTGAACATTAGAAAATGCAAATCAGATCCTGCACTGTGCTGGTCAAACCAAGTGTGAGGCCAGATATGAACCACTGAAAACGAATTATGTTCCGGCAAACCCTCCAAGCATCTCCTACTTCTATATGTATGTAGTAAAAATGGTAGTGTTGTGAAATACTACAATGGAAAAATAATAATTGTAACATGATTCTTCAGAAATGATTTTAATATGCTGATTTGGTACTGATTTTCTTTTTCCATGCTGTTTGCAGTCAGAACAGACCTGGAGCCATTTTTGGGCACCACTTGAACTGATTAAACAGGTAGTTTATGTTATATAGGTTCTGATGGTCCAAGTCCATTCTTGCCTGTCACTAAACGGCACATACCAGATTCTTAACTAAATAATAGCACATCCTTGCATCATCTTCAGACCTCAGTGTTGAATTATGGCAGGTTACTTGTCATGTTTATATTGGTTTATTATATGCATTATTAATGTGTTGCAATGAACTTGAGATCAGGTCGATTGGATTTAAAAAAAAAAAAAAGTCTCTCACTTTCTGCTACATAAACACATGCTGCTCTTTTATTTTTGCTTCTCCATCTCTCTCTCTCTCTCTATTCGTTTCTGAATATTTAATCAGTCTTAATGTCTTCTGAAGATGTTTAGTGAGCTGGATCTAAAACTCTCTGACATATCAAAGTGTTTCAGTGGAGTTAAAATGCACCAGCATGGTGCCATGAGACATTTTGAAACATACATTTTGAAATTGAATGGATTATACTGATTAAGAGCACTGTTTTATCCTTGTCTTTATTTTACTGGTGTAACTATAATTGTGACAGGACTTCAGAAAGATACAAAATCCCAATTATTAAATGAATAGTTCTGGTTCTGGATGCTTAGCAGTTGACACAGCTTTCCAGTTGTGCTAAAATATAGTACACAACATCTTATGCAATAAACTATTCTGCTAATTTTGTGTAGCCAGACTTTTGACAGAAGAAAGAAAATACAGGATGGGACTACCACCTGGGGGTGAGTAAATGAGTAAACAAAAGAATTTGGCTGAACTATCTCTTTAATAACACTGCATGAACACAAACAGAAGATAAACCATGGCTTGTCACTGCAGTGATAAATATGAACTGTTTATTTTCTGTTTCCTGTGGCATCATTATAGGCAGCTGCTACAGTATTATCATAACCTGTGCATTGTGGCTGTCTGAGGGGGAACTATATCGCTTCTCTTCCTCACACTTGGACTGTAATGAGCCGAATAACAGTAAAAAATGGTTTGAACTGCTGAACTTCTGTGCCCGTGAGGCTGGATCATTGTAATTAGGGAGCATTTGAGACTATTAAACACATTTCAGCCCTGGATAATGCAGGAGTGTTTTAACTAATTTAATGACTGAATGTCAGTGAGTCATATCTCATCAAGAGCCCTTTCTCTCATGAGCTGGTCTTCCTATTTCTCTCTCTCCCTCTCCCTCTCTTTCTGGCCCTGTCTTCTTTACGGTGGTGCATTATCCTACATGTAGCTTTTACTGTATAGGAGTAACTAGCTAAAAGTAGCGACGTTACTAAATATATTTTCATTAGCTTGACAGTAGCTCATTTTCAAAACATTTTTCAGGTAAAACGCATTTTTACAGAGTAGTGGACTAGTGTGACGAAATCCTACATTGCCATTTTTAGCACAATATTGCACTGCTGACGCTGCTTTACAGACAAGCAAACTGATTATAACCAAATACACTCAATCACTAAATTGTTCTGTGAAATTGTGGCCCAGTCTGGAAACACCAGCACTGCGTCTCTCTCTCATGAAGTTCAGAAAAGTGCGATTCGTTTTAATGAATCGTTTCTTTTAGAATTGGACATTTCATTCGAGTTGTTTCTAAAAACGATTCACTGATTCTCTTTTTAAACTGACCTTTTTAAGTAGCGAAAAACAATATTACAATCTTTTAACAAAATAATTTTATAAAAGAATACAATATTTAATCGTGTGCATCACTATATATTTTCCTGTGGTAAAGGTTGTGGAATTTTATAGTTATGAAGGGGTATAGAAAAAATATTTGTTTGTGCTGTTTAATGCACCCTAACTAAAACATATAACATAAACTATGATTTAAAAGTTTGGGGTTAATAAATGTTGTCTAATCTAATCTTTTGAGCCATTTTTAGAAGATCATGTCAGACTGAAGACTGGAGTAATGGTTGCTGAAAATTCAGTTATACTGTTTTTACTGTATATTTGATCAAATAAAGACAGCTTTGGTAAGATGATTTCTTTCAAGAACATTTAAAAAATCTCACCAACTCCAAACATTTGAACAGTAGTGTATAGCTAAAGTCTGTAAATTATAAATAGCTTCACTCAGTGGTTCTTGTCATTGATGAAGTGCATTTTTATTTCTGCTTATGGTGCTAATGTATGGGAACACATTGCTTTTATATTTCCAGGAGAAAACAGGGACTTCCTGTTCTTAAATGTTTATGTGGCTCTGAATCTGAGAGTGTGGACAGGAATCGTGGGCAGAGCTGTAATTAGCCCGAGCATGGAGACAAAAGAGATCAGGTTTGCGCTCCACATCACCGGCAGCAGCACGATGTGTATTTATCTGAGTGCGTACAAACAGATTCATGTACCCTTGACTTCAGGGAACAAATATTACAACTTAGTAGGAGTATGGTGTCTAATCTTATTGGTTCCAGGAAGACTATTGCTTTGATTGACAGCACTTACGCCACGTGAGGCCAGTTCTGGTTTCTGCTGTTGATGATGTGCTTAAGCCTTGTATTGTGTTCGATTTCTGGGTACGATTTTGATGGAGCGGGTCAAATTGACCCTAACTGACTTCAATGCAATTCCCTAAATATCTCATTATTAAAAACGAGGAGGAATCAGGTATGAACAGAACAATTTTAATATCAGTATTTATGTCACAGTGCAAACAATATCAAAAAATATGATTTTTTTTTATAAATGTTTAACCACATTTTTTAACCCTTTAACTGTTACCGTCCTGCTGGTAGAAGTTTACTACTATACTACTATATTACAGTTAAATCCTAATCTAATCATGACAAACTATATATTGTTGGAAATGTCTAAGACTCCTAAATAGATATTTTATCACTATTTTTTGTTACAAATTATGTAGGAACAGTAACAGATCAATTTATGACAAGAATGCACCTCAAAACATATACTACATCATAATAGGAGTTCTGACCTTTATCACAAAAATAATTTTTCGTTTAATTTTTCCCTATAACATGTTTTAATAATTATCATAAATTATATCATTTGAAAGCTTAAAACCTCAAAATTCATCCTGTGAAAACCATTTTGAAATCGGACATTGCCTTAACGTGAAAATGGTACTTTAAAATCTTTTAGTGGGCTCCACCCCCTTAGTGGGGCGGTGTCGTTTTACAAAATGTATTATGGTCTTTTAGAATCAAAACTTTTTATAATCTTGACAAAATACATATCGTTGGAGAGGTCTGAGTCTCAGGATTCCATATTTGGTGGTTATTTTGTTATCGAAATAATATTGAGAGAAAAATTTATACATTTGTGACAGAAAAATTGCATTAAAAAAAATCAATGGAGTTTGAATGGCACCCGGTGGCTAGTTTTTGTATAACGCCTAAACAAAATTGCATAGGAACCTCAATTTTTTTTATATCAACTTCAAATTTGGAACACAACTTATTTAGACATGTTCATAGCCCTAAGTGAGAAAAAGTTACAAAAAATTCTGGAAGAAAAAAAGTTAAATAGTATTTCATATACACTGAAAATAGACATTGTAGCTCACTTTTGCCATCTAAGTCTGAGAAAGTCTTTTTCAGCACTGAAAATAATGAGAAAAATCTCATTTTTTCCCTTTCAAGGTTAGTAAAATACCAACATAACAATATCTACCCAAAAAATATATTTAATTTGGGGCTGTACAGCTGCCTTGAAGCAGAAAAAAAATGTGGGTCAAATTGACCTGTGAATATCAAAATCGTCAGAAAATTATTTGCATTCACTTCAAAACACATCAGTGTATCTTGACTTTGCATGCATGTTCATGGCCCTAAATGTGAAAAAGTCACACAATTTCTGGAAGAAAAAGGTAAGTTAAATAGTATTTCATATACATTGAAAATAGAAATGATAGCTCACTTTTACCATCTGCGTCTGAGAAAGTCTTTTTTAGCATTGAAAATAATGAGAAAAAGCTATTTTTTTTTTTTCCCTTTCCAGGGTAGTAAAACACCAAAATAGCAACATATATTCAAGAAATATATTTAATTTGGGTCTGTACAGTTGCCTTGGAAAAAAAAAAAAAAAAAAGTGGGTCAAATTGACCCACGAACATCAAAATCGTCAGAAAATTTTTTTGTGTGCACTTCAAAACACATCAGTGTATCCTCACTTTGCATGTTCATGGCCCTAAATGAGAAAAAGTCTCAAAATATCAAGAATAAAATTAAAGATTAACTGGCATTTACAGACATTTAACAGACAGCTTGAAAATCAAAATGGGTCAAATTGACCCGGAACATAATACAAGGGTTAAATATAGAGGCAGCCTGATACCTAAATCTGAAGTTTAACTAGCATTAAAAGATCAATTTGAATCATGCTGTGAAAAACTGTGCTGCTGCATTTGGAAATCTTCACTTCTGCTCTTTTATTGTTGCCTGTTATTTCTCATTTCATTCCCTGCTGAGAATAGGCCAGTTTGTCTGTCAGTTTCAGATGCTGGAGTCCTGCTGTGATTCACTCGAGCCGTGTTATGTGAACTGTACTGACCACGCGTTTGATTGTTCGAGAACCATCAGGCAAACTTCTCACTCTGATGAAGGAAGAAAACGCCTCAGAAGGAGAAATGATTATGCCCATTGTCTTAACACTTACGGTTACACAATATGTCCATAATTTGAACTGTTATTCTTTTGAAAATCGAATCTGAATTCAGTGAATTTAACAGCTTGTGTTATTCACATCAGTGTGCATTTAATCTTTAAAGCTTTTGAAACCAAAATTAACATGGTCAAATCAAAATTGACCCTGTTCATTTTAATATATGTCTCTGCTCTTATTGTGCATGATTCAGTAATTAATTAATCAATTTTTTTTTTTTTTTTACTGTAATTTAATCACAGCGTTCTAAGATGGAACTTGCTTTTCCTCTTAAATGTCTGCTTTTCAGCTGACGTTGCTTGGGATGCATGGGTTATTAGTTTATCCAATGGTGAATGCTAATAATGCATTTTTTTACTGTGCAATATTTAATTTTTCATCAAAATGTACCCAGATGGAGCTTGCTCCACATGTTAATTGTCTCCTTTTCAGCTGACGTTGCATGGGCAAATGCTACTGTTGTAAATAATGCAGCTTTTCTACACTTGTGCAGTAGTTACATTTTTAATTAATTCATTTTTTTAAGTTATTTTTCATTAAAATGTACGAAGATGTAACTTGCTCCACCTCTTAAATGTCTCCTTTTCAGCTAACATTACCTGGGCCACATAGGTTATTTGCCAATGTTAACCAACAGTGAATGCTACTGTTTTTTTTAAAAAAGATATTTAAATGCAATATTTAAAGATGAAGCATGTAATTTCTGTGCCACTGGTGGCGACAAACAGATCTGCAAAATTAATGCCAACAAGTTTCAAACACTCCCTCATCGTCCATTATTCAGAAACAGTAGTTTTGTACTAAACTCACACTATTAGTTCTACTCAAATAGTAGTTTGGTTCCGCTACTGGCATATACAATTACACACTTCACCTCTAACATAGTAATTTAATACATCATTGTAATAAAGGTTAAGGATATACAAGTGAATAGCGATATATTTGAAAAAGAAATGATCCAGTCTTGATATTTAGCTTCTACATTGTGGTTCAAAAGTTGGTAGTCTTTCACAACTGACTGCAAACTCACATTCAGGTTTTGTTCCACTCTGGTATGGGATGCCTACTTTTCATTTTCTAATCAAATCCTGATAGATAAAATCAAGTCCCACCCTACATTTTTCCATTGAATATCCAATTTTGCTTTGAAGTATGTCACAATACAGAAGTAAAATGGGTATGTTGACTCTAATATATCTAGCTCACTTAATGTAAAGGCCATTACTGTAATTCAGCCCTCTAAGGGAAGTCTGGCAATGCTACAGAGACCGCTAATGGTGTAATGACAAAGGAAAATCTATCATGTCTGTGAAGTTATCATTCGTTCTCTGACCCTGTCACAGTTGCTTAGGGAAACCTCTCTGCTTTCAGATTCAGAGGTTATTGACTTATTGACAGGGTATTTTTAGTGAGGTTCAAACGGATTCTAATTAGGAGAACTTTTGATATCTGACTGTATATGGGCATCACAGAGAGAAAGAGGGGGACAAAAAAAGAAAGACTGAGATATGCTCACGGGCTAATTAACAGTCACGATCGATGCAGAGAAATGGAGACATGCCAGGGTCTTTGTATGTGTGAGAGAAAGAGACAATGTGAGTGAGATTGAGAGATTAAGCAAACGTGTGTCAGTGAATACAGTAGAGAGTGTGTGTATATGACATTGTGTAATTAAATGTGTGTATATCTGCAATCACACAGCATGTCGCCGTCTCTGGAGGTAGATTGATCTATGTCTGTGACATTTACAGTGAAACTTGAATTATTAAACATCTGGGAATATATCGATCACTTAAGGTTCATGCTGTCAAGCCTAAACTATGTTGCTCATTAAAGAACCAACAGAGCTGTAATAATCAGATTATGTCTTGAGGAATGAGTTTTGGCCTCCCTTAAAGTTCCCAACTGGGATGATTGTATCTCTTTGCACTTCACCACTCTTCCACTCCTCCCCAGTCTTTCATCCCTGTTTCTTATGTGTTATATTTCTTTCTCTCTGTCATGAATATCTGTACTTTGTCTCACATGTTGTTCTAACTGCAAAGACAAAGTGTGCGACCGGCTGATGAGTGTGAGTGATTGAATGAATGTTGACGGCTCTCAGAGTTCTTGGACCTTCTCTAGTGCATTCTGTTCTTTGCTGTGCAGTATTCTAGTTTAGGATATGAACTTGGTGAATTTGTCAACACCTATCAATAACACATCCAGACCATATTTTACCCCAAAAAGAAATTATATTTAGCATGAAAAAATAGTGTCTACCTTTTGGACCAATAAAGTGTATGTATATATATATATATATATATATATATATATATATATATATATATATATATAAAAGGGCTGTCAGTTGATTAAAATATCAGTCGAAAAACACTTTTTCACACAGGGCCATGTGGGTTTGGATTTTGTTTTCCCTTCATAAAAAAAAAAAAAAAAAAAAAAACTTCATTTAAAAACTGCATGTTGTGTTTACTTGTGTTATATTTGATTAATATTTAAATTAGTTTGATGATCTGAAACATTAAAGTGAGACAAACATGCAAAAAAATAAAAAAATCAGGAAGGGGGTAAACAATTTTTCACTCCACTGTATATATATATATATGGATTGTGTCAATTTAAAAAGAAAAAAATCAGGTCGCTCTGAAAAAAAGTTTGAAAACCACTGTTCTATAACATTAGCGATGTAATTCACACTATTTACTTTAATACATTTTAATGAGAAACGACAAGAAACAGGTGAATAAAGACTGACAATCAATGTTTAATGTTCAGAAATTATTTCAAGACATGTAAAGCATTTTGGCTCATTTATATGGGCTGTTCCAGGCTTAGTTGCAATATGTTCATTGTCAAACTCAAAAATCAGATTACTTTTAATTCTTAAAAAATTCCATTAATTTATTTAAAATAATTATTTTTATTTTATTGACAAAATATTTTAGTTTGTCTTGTATAATTTTTTACATAAGATCAGAGAACATTTTAAGCTGTCATATGGTCATGTTACAACGTGCCCCTCAGATGTTACAATGTACCCCACCTACGGGGCATGTTGTCACATTTCACTTCCAATTTTTTAGGGTAAATAAAGAAACGTATACACTGTAATTATGCAACAAAGAGACATATTTGTACTAGACAAGTGTGAAATTACTGTGGATAAAAAAAAAATTATACTCTGAACCCCATGTGGATTTACACAATTTGAGAAAGTCAAAAAGTGTTACTTTGTGCCCCACTCTACCATATCTATATATCTATATCTCTATATCTCTATATTTCTATCTATCTATCTATCTATCTATCTATCTATCTATCTATCTATCTATCTATCTATCTATCTATCTATCTGTCTGTCTATCTATCTATATTAACAGTCATGGCCAAAAATATCGGCACCCTTGGTAAATATGATCAAAGAAGGCTCTGAAAATAAACCTGCATTATTAATCCTTTTGATCTTTTATTTAAAAAACTCACAAAAATCTAACCTTTCATTGGATAATAAAAATTTAAAATGGGGGGAAATATCATTGTAAAATAAATGTTTTTCTCAAATACACGTTGGACACAATTATTGGTACCCCTAAAAATTCTTATGAGTAAAATATCTCTGAAGTATATTCCCATTCATATTCCCAATTTTGAGCAATCCAGGGTGATTATGAACATGAAATTATCCAGCCATGGCTTCCTGTTTCACAGAAATATAAATAGGAGGGAAAACAAAAACTAAATTCCCTTAATCATCCATCACAATGAGAAAAACCAAAGAATATATTACTGATGTGCAGCAAAAGATAATTGAGCTTCACAAATTAGTGAAGTGGCTTTAAGAAAAGAGCTAGAGCAGTGAAAATTCCCATTTCCACCATCAGGGCAATAATTAAGAATTTCCAATCAACATAAAATGTTACGAAACTGCCCGGAAGAGGACGTGTGTCTATATCGTCCTGATGCACAGTGAGAAGGAGAGTTTGAGTGGCTAAAGACTCTCCAAGGACCACAGGTGAAGAATCGCAGAAAATAGTTGAGTCTCGGGGTCAGAAAACCTTAAAAAAAAATTGTCAAACAGCACCTACATCCCCACATGTTGTTTGGGAGGGTTTCAAGAAAAATTCTCCTAGCTCATCCAAAAACAAACTCCAGCATATTCAGTAATCAGACACGACTGGAACACTCAAGATGGGTTTGGTGAACACAGGGATAAAAAGTAACCCATGTGTGTAATGAAATATACTGCTGTATTTTTGATGTTGTGGGCCTATATTTCTGCTGGAGGTCCTGGACATCTTGTTTAGACACAAGGCATCATGGATTCTATCAAATACCAACAGATAAAAAATCAATAAGTGACTGACTCTGTTAGAAATCTTATAATGGGCCATGTTTCTTCCAACCGTACAATAATCCAAACACAAACCTCAAAAACAACACAAAAATGGGTCACTGAGCACAAAAGCAAGCTTCTGCTATGGCCATTCCAGTCCTCTGACCTGAACCCTATAGATAATGAGGGGGGTGAACTGAAGAGAAGAAGCACCAACATGGAGCTGGGAATCTAAAGGGTCTGGAGTGATTCTGGATGAAGGAAAGGTCTCTGATCTCTTGTCAGGTGTTCTCTAACCTCATCAGGCATTATAGGAGAAAATTTAGAGCTGTTAAACTGGCAAATGGAGGTTTCAAAAAGTATTGAATAAAAGGGTGCCGTTAATTGTGGCCAATGTATATTAGAGAAAAACATTTATTTCATAATGATATTTCCCCCCATTTTAAATTCTTATTATCCAATGAAAGGTTAGATTCTTGTGATTTTTTTTTTAAATAAAAGATCAAAAGGATTAACAATGCAGATTAATTTTCACAGCCGCCTTTGATCATATTTACCAAGGGTGCCGATATTTTTGGCCATGACTGTATATGTATGTGTGTGTGTGTGTGTGTGTGTGTGTTTAATATATGTACACCAAGGATGCAATTATGTGCTCAAAAATACAGTAAAAACAGCAATATTGCAAAAGAGGATTACGAATTAAAATAAATTTTACATTTGAATATATTTTAAAATGAAATTTATTCCTGTGATGCAAAGCTGACTTTTCAGAAGCCATTACTCCAGTCTTCAGTGTCACATGATTCTTCAGAAATCATTCTAATATGCTAATTTTCTGCTCAATTATTATTGGTGTTCAGTTATTAATAATGGTTATTATTATCATCGTTAAAAACAGTAACACTTTTTTCATTAATGTGTCCGGACAGAATGATTTTCAGTACTGAATTAAACTTATATTAATAATTATAATTAATATTAAGAATGGTGGGACATGTTACTGGAATAAGAATTTGGGAAAAAATGTGCTTAATTGGCATGAACCCAATAAAAATACAAAAAATCTTAATGGTCTTAAAATAGACTTAATTTTCTTAATATAAAAAGAAATTATATTTAGCACAAAGAAAATAAAGTCTACATTTGAACCATTAAAATGTTTGCATAATGACATTTGTTTCATTAAAATTAAATTTAGGACCGTAACCATGCAAATTTATCTATACAAGCTTTTTTAAAACTAGATTTGTATATTTAATAACATAAATTTATTACAGTTAAAAATATGTTTTTGTGTACAACATATAAATTCTTATTTGTTTCTTTTTTATTAAGGCAAAATGTGAACTTGGACATGTTTGTGTGAGATTTCCCCTAATAACATGCTGTTATGTTGCTTATGTAACCATATAAGTACACTATTCACCAGAATGTCAGAAAAGGAGGTTTTGCATGTGCTTCTGCATGTGGGCATGAAACCCTGTGGTTTGGTAATTGACCTGGACATCTTTACGAGTTAAAAAACAGCAATTAGCCTGGTGACTGCTGTTGCACCCTACAGTGCCAAGTGTGGATTATGCAATGCCTGACTTTAAAACAACACCGTCTCAATTTCTTATTCTTCTAATCTTGTATCTGAGATATTAGTATCATGTTCCTATTAGACCTCAAAGCTGATTGCTTTTAACCAAATGCCTTTTTTTGTTTTGTTTTTTAAACTAAAGGAATATGATGATATAGACTCACTCAGTATGAATCTCTTCTTTATCACCCCATTCATCATGTCTTCTGTTGGCAGGTGGCTGAGGGCAGAACAGGTGTTTCTGTGAGGGACCCATCAGAGCGAGAGCCTTCAGTGATTAAAGCTTAATAGAAATTAAAGTGCAGACAGCACTGAAGCATATATGTGGGGTCTTAAAGAGGCAACTCTATACAGAGTTTGGCTGATTTTTGTGCATGCTGTCATCTGTTGCGTAAGCCTGTGTACAAATGGGTCTTGACAGGGCTGTTTTTTAGGAAAGGACAACTAGGAACATTGTCCTGCATAGGCCCTGTGACAAGGAGACAATAAGGAACTAAATATTCGAGCATTCAGGGGTTAAATTTTATTCATTAAATAAGGTGTAATTACTGGTCAAATAGTAATCTGAATATAGGGAAATGTCCCTCGGAATATTTCTGTATGTCTTTGGTTGAATAACCAGCTCTACTATATGTTCCTTTTGCTTTCCATAAATTTATTGTGATTCACACAAAATTGTCATATTTCAGACAGTAATAATATTCACCCTAAATCAAATCCACATTAACTGTCAGTAAGTTTCATTTTGGACATGCTGCGCTATAATTACAACTCTTTATATTTAATCTGTAAAGCTTCTAAATGTATTTTTCTATAAAGGTGAGACCGGGGCAAGACGGCACACTTTATTCCAGTAATTATTTCTAAGTTAATTTTTAAAGTTTCTTAATGTTTTATATAAATGCTAACCTGAAAACATGCCATTAAATGTTTCAACCATTATATGCGCCATGTTGTCGCAATTTATAAAACAGCAAAAATGTATGTATCATATAGCTAAACAATGGATTGTTTAAATATATGAATGAATGAATGAATGAATGAATGAGCCCTTATAAAATGTGACTACTTGCCTTGACCAATATTTCAGGTAAAACCTTTTTTATTTTTATTTATTTATTTATTTATTTTGGATAGTTGACTCTTATAATTGCTACACTCTCCAAAAAAAAAAAAAAAAAAAACTGGGATGATACCCTTTCAAAAGGTTCACCTTAGTACCATATTTGCACCTAAACTGTACATATTAGTACAAATTACTTTCGCAATTACGAGGATTCTATGTTTAAAACCAACATTTAAAACAACTGCTAAAGAGCTGTGTGATTGGACTTTTGACTCAAAATCTTATACTTACTGAAATACAGTTTTTGTGCCATCTACCCTTTCATCTCACCTATAGCTACTATTACAGAAATTTGACTTTTTGACGTTTTAATCTTTATACTTATGATACCATTTGCGATAATGTCAGGAATTACACTGTAAGGCTTAAGAGCTAACCTTTGTTTTTTCTGCGCAGTGGGGTTGTTGTGCGCTCTTGCGCATTTAACGCGCTCTGTGTTGGAGATCCCCAGCGCCTGCCTGTGCGCGTCGGCGCAGTTGCGCATGCGCGGGGAGCTCCCCGTGCCCACCGACTTGTAGCTTTGAGCCCAGAGATCGCGCGGGTGGCACACTGAAGCTCCCGGGCACCCAGAGCGCGACGTTACCATGAGCCTCTTCGCTCCGCCGGCAGAGACTCCACGCGCAGAGTGCCCACCTGACCAGAGCAGCGCGACACCCACAGCCGCACGATGCCCGGGGGAAAGAGAGGGCTGGTGGCACCGCAAAACACTTTCTTGGAGAATATCGTCAGACGCTCGAGTGGTGAGGAGCACGCTTATGCTTTCTGAAATGCATTAGGTCACTTGACATTACAATGACCGTGTTGCTCTGCATTTACACACTGAGTAATTTCAAACTTAAACCTTGTAATTAACGGGGAGCTGTTTTGCACAGTTATTTGTATGGTAATTATTCTTATTAGAGCTATTTAAGATGTGAAACATGGAGGCTGTAATGGAAAATTTCAAAGCTCTAACTTTTATTTTCTCATTCATTTTCTTTATATTTTAGAGACTGCAGTTTTCTGAGCTGGGCATACTGTGATTTATTTTATTTTTAATGCATTGAGTTATTGAGACGTTTTTGAAAGAGATTAACTTAAAATATCAGTTAAATAAAGAAACTTCATTCGTCAGTATTTATATTTTAACATCTGAAGCAGTCTTCATTGCGAATGCACTTTATGTAATCTAATAAAACATTATTAATTTCTCACTGCGCTGCAGAATTTATATTTTAGAGACGTTGTTTATTTCATAATGTTTATTTTTTTATTTATCTAGCTAAATTATTCAAGTGATTTTTAGTTCTTTAATTAAAAAAAAACAGTAGAGTTTTAACATCTTTAACAAATGTACTAATTCTAAAAAACAATCAAACGGTAAGCAGAGTAACTGACTAAATCATTGTGTGTTGTTAATTATAACCTATCCAGTTTAATATAATTGGACATTTCTCGTTCAGTTGATTAAAAAGGCACTCAAAATAATTTCACTCCACATCTCTGCGCCAGCAGCACATCAGGACTGGCGTGAAGTCCGTTTGATGGTTTTTGAGGCAAATTGCGGACTGTTGCATTTGGGACCACTAGAGGGAGCATCATCTCTAATTTCCTGTCACATTAATGCTGATTGTGTCTGATTTCTTTATACTGCACAACAAACAACCCTTATCTGAGGATTACAGTATATAAGACATGATAGTTAAAGTGCGAAAAAATCATTAGAATATAAATCTTAGAGGTTTTAAAACATCCTATTCACATTCTGCAATAAGAATGACAGCGTTTAGTAGTTTAATTTTATCAGCTTTTGAACGTCTACATTTATAGAGAGTACACCAGATTTTAAAGTAGATCAGTGACTGTAATTTGCTGTGAAGCAAAGACTGGGAATGCATTAGTGTGTGGCAGATCACTAATTCCCTCTCCCTTTTTTATTCTTTGTCATCTTCTCTGAACCTTCAGAGACAAGTTTCTTGCTGGGGAACGCTCAGATTGTGGACTGGCCTGTAGTTTATAGTAATGACGGCTTCTGCAAGCTGTCTGGATACCACAGAGCAGAGGTCATGCAGAAAAGCAGCACGTGCAGGTGAGTGGATATACACGTGAGTGACAATAGAAATCTGTAGGACTGTGTTACACACTTCATGCTGTATTTTGATCTCTGGTTTTGTAGTACCTTAAGGGGCCTGTTTAATAAAACAATAAAACGGCTTAAGAATGAAGCTTTAAATCATTTGTTGTGGATCCGTGTGAACTCATTTCTACAAAACCAAGAGGTGATGATGTCATAATCTTGAGGTGTTACATCACTTTGGCTCTGTTTAAAGTTGTGTAACATGTAAAACGAATCTTGAAATCTCTGGTAATATGAAATCACTGATTATTATTTTGTGAAATGATGTAAGCGAGTTTGGAATTTGGAATTTAAGTTTAAATAGATGAAAGTATCTTTTTGGCCAAGCTGTGATCTGGCATTGCAGTGGCATACTGTGATATATATATATATATATATATATATATATATATATATATATATATATATATATATATATATATATATATAAAAATCTCATTTCAATAAGTGGCTCTCATGAAGTGCTGAGCCACAGATATACTGTCTTCCAGATCTTAGAGACTCCTTATCACTCTTTACAGTATCTCTTCTTTCCATGCTTACAATGGAAATTTTTTTGTCATTATTAAGCTTTTATATGACTGCAACAGAAACAAACAAGCTAAGATGCCATAATTGGTCACACTTTGCTTCAGGTGTGAATTGCATATGAATTTCAGATTTCTCTGTAATCTTTTAATTTTTGTTATAACACGTGACCATAATTCATGTCTTTTGGCAAAGTGTGGAAATTTGAACCCTGAACATCTGATCATTTTACTTGCTCGCATGAATTCATTAGAATCTCCATAAATCTGAATTGAAAGATTGATGGGAGGGATAATTCCTTAAAAAACATACCGACACTTTCTTCTTAAACCGAACGATTTGGTTTGAAAATGGGAGATTACTGTCTGTCTGTCTGAATAATCTCTCTCTGTAGTTTTATGTATGGGGAGCTGACAGACAAGAAGACCATAGAAAAGGTGAGACAGGCCTTTGACAACTATGAGTCC
>CM077243.1:9849078-9894078 GCA_039654775.1 Spinibarbus caldwelli
GGACAAAAAAAAAAAAAGAGAGAGATTACGAAGAGATGGACAATGACAGTGATTGTAACAAGTAAAACAAGAGCCATGAGAAACCGGTGAACTTTTCACCACAAGAGGACATGATAAAATACGAATCGGAGGAGTTGATTTAGTTTGGACTCTGTCTGTGTTTTTGTGACATTCCATTTGAAGCTTTTAAAAAATGAAAATAAAATCCCAGTGCTCAGCATCAAAGACCATTCAGAACTGCTGGAGTGCTCTTAGCACTTAAGTCCAGCAGTAATAAGACCCTCAAGGTCCCTCTGCAGGGACGTTACAGATAAACTGGACTTTTAACTCTTCTACCTGCATTTTTATGGAATGCCAATCCTGCCGTAATTAGAAATATATAAATACATATACAAAGAAAAGTACAATCGGCTGTGTACAATCTATGATCGCGTGCACTTGCTGAAGGTCATGAAAGTGCAATCGCTTTCTTATGCACGTTGTTTTTTTAGGTTTCACTTTCAACGCATGTTTCCAAGATTCAGAACAGAAGGAGGCATCAGTTACTGTAGAAGATTTGTCGCCTAATGGGTTCTCTTGGTGTAGACACGGGTTTAAATACGGATTAATCACACGTTTTAGGCTGGAAAGATCCAGAATTAGGTCAAATAAAAGGTGTCCTAGTGAGCTAGTGAAACACACGCCATGCACTGAACATACAAGCATCATGCTCATCCAAACGGGGTGTTTATTTATTTATTTATTTTTATGTAACCAAAAACCAAAAACAACATTGACAGCATCAGAAACAAACCCGTGAACTGATGTCCATCGGTATTTATTTATTTATTTATTTATTTTACGTATTAAATGTATGCATCATGAATATGGAATACCACGTTCTTAATTCCAATCGATACATTCAGTTAAAATAATAGGCTAAAGGGCTGTTACTAGTAAAAATCCAATCAGTGTCAACAAAAGCCATCATTACTGAATGCATTTACACTGCAATTAGCCTAAAAATGCATGAAATGTTATGAAATTAATATTTTAAATTTTTAAGGCAGAAATATGTCAATTAAATGATACGTTTAATATGAAACTAAAACAGACACTAGGTGGCGCCAAGTCACTGTCTTAACGAGTGAGTTCAATCCATTCAACTGATTCCATCAAATAGGTTACGCTGATTACGAAAACACCACTTGTTGCCGCGGTTCAGCTGTGGATTTGTTTCTGTGATAATTATATGTAGGCCTAATGTGTTAAAAAAGTAAATCTTTTCATGACAAAATTATCAAAAACATGGCAGGTAGTGGACATGTTCGGAGGAGCACGACTTCTTATGTTGAGAAACGACATTTATTTTAATTAATGCACGAATCTGCGTGACCATAGCAACCTTGGATATTCAGAAATGGATATTATGAATACATTAATATTTTGTTTTGAATTTAAGAAAGTGCAGAATTAAGAATTATTATATTAACCCAAACTGCACATACCATGCAGGCCAATATGTAGCCTAATATTCTGCCTTTCTTTATTATCATTAGTAGTAGTAGTAGTAGTGTTAGTATTATCAGCATCGGCATGATTATCATAGCCTATATCCAAAATAAAATTAAGGCAGCACTAAGTGCAAATAGTATATTTTCTTAGCGATATTTACACTAAGTGAATCCGTAACACTCAGTCCACCTATCAAAGCTTGGCGTGGGTCTAAAGGGGCGGTCACACTGGACTTTTCGCGCCATTGACTTCCATTCATACGCATGCGAATGCATCAGACCGGAAACGCAAGCCCGTGGTTCCAAAGTTCAAACTTGGTGAACTCTGGCCTGCGAATTTGCGTCACGTGACACCTTGTGACCAACGGCAGATCGATACGTCACAGCATGACCTCGTAGCTGAATTAAAAGAACATAAATTTAAAACTGCAGCGCTGCAGGAAAGTGGAGTAGATTGTATGTTTTTAGATTTTAGAGACATTATAATTTGTTACGTGTTGAATATAGGTTTTTAAAAAATATTTTATATATTATGACCGTTGCAGCATGCGAAACGATTTCGCTCAAAGTCTAGTGTGACCGCGGCTTAATACGGTAGGCTATAGGCAGCGTAGCCTAAACCGACAGTAAGAATTGTAATTCGATTAAACCAGGGGTGGCCAAAGTCGGTCCTGGAGAGCCACAGTACTTCAGCTCCATCCCTAATCAAACATACTTAAACAAGCCAATCAAGATCTAGGGTTAAAGCCAGGCAGGTGAGTTTTTAGTGTTGGAGTTAAACTCTGCAGGACTGTGGGCTCTCCAGGACTGGTTAAACGGTTTAAAAAGTCATTGGTTATTTTTAAGGAATAGCCATAACCATGAATAACCGTGTTGTGTGTGCATGAGACGCCAGCGCGATTATTTGAACTGTTTAACCGTGGAACAGCTTTTTCTTTCGTTTGGTTAATTAGGCCCCTAAGTGAAATATATTTTGCGTATTTATTGCTTTTGTATGTAGCCAATGAATTTATCCTGGGTTTTTTTTTTTCGTTCAAAAAATCGCAGTTGCGTGATGTGATGTGTGAATCTTGTTCTTTTGTGTATCATATTTAAACATGTAGGCCTAAAAGTAAAAAATAAATAAATAAAATAATAATAATAATAATAATACAGACTCTTATCCATTCTTAGGCCTAATTTAATTCTAATTTATCATAATCTTGTCGGCTAATGATCGGTTAACGAGCTTCGGTTACAAAGCAGGTATAAAGCACAGAGGAGAAAGAACTGAGACCAAGCGGGAAATAAAATAAATAGGCTAGCCTACAAAATGTAGGCTAATCCAAAATAATAGCCTACGTGAATGGATTTAAAAGACTTGGGATGAGATTAATATTTTAACTTAAAATATTCTTTTAACAGTTTGTTTTGAATTTAAGAAAGTGCAGAAATTAGGCTATATATTAGGCTACCTATATTATTATTATTATTATTATAATTATTAGCATATAACCTAATTAGTAGGCTATCAAAAAATAAATAAATAAATGTATAGCCTAGGCCTAGCCTATGTTAAATTCCTTTACTGAGAACCCGTAACATTCCTGTAATTTAATTAAAGAAAGAACGAAAGAAAGAAAGGAAGGATCACTGAATGGATTTAAAAAGCTGGATGGATGGGAAAGATAGTAATGTTTTTCTGTCTTATTTTTAAATGTAT
Organism: Spinibarbus caldwelli; assembly: GCA_039654775.1. NCBI lineage: Eukaryota > Metazoa > Chordata > Actinopteri > Cypriniformes > Cyprinidae > Spinibarbus > Spinibarbus caldwelli. The sequence continues at coordinate 9,852,274 of CM077243.1, forward strand.
TGATTATAACAAGGTTCATAAATGTTGTCTGTGGATTGCATAGCCTATCTGCAACAAATCACGCGCACAATGTACTAAAAAACGCTGGGTTATTTTTTCAACCCAAATGCTGGGTTGAGACCGCTGGGTAAGGACGTTGGGTTGTTTTAACCCAATTTTGGGTTGAAAATTGGTCTTGATCATATCCCAGCAGTAATGGGTTGGGAACGCGGACGTGACAGAGAGCACGCACGTCACGTTAAAGGGGTCCTATTATGCTTTTTCACTTTTTGAATTTTAGTCAGTGTGTATGTTTGGGCATAAAAAAAGATCTACAAAGTTACAAATCTCAAAGTCCACTCCAAAGGGAGATATTTTGTTTTTAAAAAATCTCTTTTCAAGAACTACAGTGAACGGCTCGTTTGGACTACAAAGCTGTTTTCCTGTATTTGTGACATCACAAATTGGCCCATTAGAATATCATTAAAATAAATCCCGCCTCCGGAAATTCGAATGCACGTTTCAAAATCGAAACCCGGTGCGGATGGTTTTATATCACTGTATTTTTGATGGAAACTGACTGTCTTCAAAAAATTTTGGATGTCATTTTCATTTCATCTTGCATGTAATGTCTGATAAAGCAGTGTTTGTGAGCGGAGGCTGCTTTGTGTACAGCGTTACCGGGGAAACCTCGCTCTCTCCCGCTCCAACAGCGCCTCCCGCTGGCAGAGAATTAATTTGCATATATATGTCGCCACAAATAGTGTAACTCTGTGGGACTATGGTATAAATAAATTCAACTGTATAACAGTTTCACTGCAATTCATGTTATAATGTTAGAATTAAAGAACAATAAACATAATACATATTACCGTTGCACTTATCTGTACATAGTAAATGCAGTTATTTTTAAGCTGTTGTTGACATCCTATCTAAAACGTGATTTAGCCAAAAACAACAACAATATCGTTACCACTTAATATGTCTTGCAATATCCCTGCGTTCACAGGTTCTGCGCGATCCTCGTTCAATATTCTCAGGGTCTGAATTGATATGGCAATATTGATGAACTTGCTGTTTTGGCAAGGGGCAGGGCAGTACTGAAACACCATCTAAGCTGCTCACCAATCACAACGCACTGGGATAGCTAACCAATCACAACACATTACGTTTTTCGGAAAGCAGGCTTTCATCAAACCCGGAACTAATCTATAGGGGTGTACCATACTGCAAATTTTGGTATTGGTCCGATACCAAGTAAATACAGGGCTGGTATCGCCGATACGGATACCGATACTTTTTCCTTGTTAATAACATACATTTAAATGACCAATTACACTTTGAAAATTAACAATAACTTATGTTGATATGACTAAAATATTACATTCACCTTAAAGCTATGTGGATATTATTTGCCTTTCTGAAAGGAGTTTGCAAGCAGAGTTTGAAAGCAATGCATAAAGTTTCGTGTTAAGCATTTTCCTCCCATAGAAAAGAGTTATAAAGAAAAAAAAAAACTTAACGTGGCCTAATGCATTAAAGTAATATTGAAAGGCCAACTCAGTATACTGATGATGCAAACTATATGCAGGCAAGCAGCCCAGGATATGAACGCAAAGTGCATGCATGTTAAGTGTTTTCCTCTGATAGAAAACCTTTATAAAGAAAAAAAAAACTTAACGTGGCTTAATGGTTGAAGACAGTAATACTGTATAAAAAGGCCAAATTCGGTAAATTTAATGGGTCTGGCTTTCCGTCTCATCCGCTTCCAGCAATTTTTTAACTGTACAAAGCTCGTTTTGCTGCTTGCTTGGTATTGCAAACCGGTGTTTCTTACCATATTATTTTAATGTATTGCCTTAATTATAAACACACATGGTGGATAGCACAAATAATTTTACCATTTATTGCACTGTTATTTTTCTCATGATTTCCCAACCGTGCCTAATGAAGTGGAAGTCTCGCACATTCAGTCTATGAAAAAAAAGCTCACTTCCACATTGAAAAAGGTGAATAATGCTGCGTCCCAATTCGCCTACTTATACTATGCCCTAAAAGTATGTACTCTTTTTGTGAAGAAAAATTACATACTTTTGAGTATGTAGCAGAATAGCAGGCAAGCTTTGGGACATACTACTACGTCATAGCTGCTTCTTTAATGGACGCTCTGTTAGTTACGTGCATCATGTAACTGTTTAAACTGCCCTGTCAATCATCTTCTCACAGTTAACATCATCCACATTTCGTTTAATTTGATTTCCTACCGTATTGGAGAGAAATAAAGAAGCACATCGCGGGTCTCTCATGCCGAGAACTCTGCTCGTGAATTTGCATAATGATGCATTTCAAAGTTAATGACCAAACGTATCATTATAAAAGTTCAGTGTTGCTGCAGATGAAGTATAACGTGGATAACATTAAATTGATATTTTTTCATCAGGTTAGACATTGATTATTTATCACTAAAATCCCTTTCTCTACCTGTCCGTTGGTCGCGCATATCCACCATGTTTGTAGTTTTAAACACTTTTTATGCGTGTTTGTAGTTCTAATCGAATCCTCGTCCACCGCGCAATGTGTTGTGCGCAATATTAGCCGTTAGAGTGTGCATTGATCTGCACTTCGAATTCTAACCGGAAGTAGTAGACCATCCGGGAATCTTTGGCATACTTTAAACATACTGTGATTTGGGACATACTAATTCTATTTTCGAATACTATTTAGGACGGATAGTATGCGAATTGGGACGCAGCATAAGTTTGGTGCTGTTGCCACAGTAGCGAATTTCTACCGTTCCATCTCTTGCTGTAGCCAATAATATCCGCTTGCGCTTGGAGCCGCTGAGTCACATAATCAGAATCAGAATCAGAATGAGCTTTATTGGCCAGGTATGCTTACACATACGAGGAATTTGTTTTAGTGACAGAAGCTCTACAGTGCAACAGAAAGACAGCAACAGGACAGGACACAGATAATAAAAGAATAATATACAAATAGGAAATGTACAAATAGCAAAAACACAATATATAATATAGACAATTATGGTGTACAGGTCTGATATGTGCAAATTTGAAGTGAAAAAATAAGTATGTGTGGTGAATAAATAATTTATAATAGTGTTGTGTGTTCCATGTTTATTGTCAAGTGTTCATGAGATGGATTGCCTGAGGGAAGAAACTGTTCCTGTGCCTGGCCGTTCTGGTGCTCAGAGCTCTGTAGCGTCGACCAGACGATAATAGTTCAAAGAGGGAGTGTGCTGGATGTGAGGGGTCCAGAGTGATTTTGCCAGCCCTTTTGCTCACTCTGGATGAGTACAGTTCTTGGAGAGTGGGGAGGGTTGTACCAATGATTCGCTCAGCAGTCCGGACTACCCTCCGTAGTCTTCTGAGGTCAGATTTGGTAGCTGAGCTGAACCAGACAGTTATTGAAGTGCAGAGGATGGATTCAATGATGGCGAGCAGAACTGTTTCAGCAGCTCCTGTGGCAGGTTGAACTTCCTCAGCTGGCGAAGGAAATACAGCCTCTGCTGGGCCTTTTTGACAATGGACTCAATGTGATTGTCCCACTTCAGGTCCTGGGAGATGATGGTGCTCAGGAACCTGAATGTCTCCACTGCAGTCACAGTGCTGTTCATGATGGTGAGTGGGGGGAGAGCAGGGGGATTTCTCCTGAAGTCCACGATCATCTCCACAGTTTTGAGCGTGTTGAGCTCCAGGTTGGTAAGACGGCACCAGACAGCCAGCTCCTTAACCTCCTGTCTGTATGCAGACTCGTCACCGTCCTGGATGAGGCCGATCAGTGTGGTGTCATCTGCAAACTTCAGGAGCTTGACAGAGGGGTCTTTAGAGGTGCAGTCGTTGGTGTAGAGGGAGAAGAGCAGTGGGGAGAGAACACAGCCCTGAGGAGCTCCAGTGCTGATGGTGCGGGTGCTGGAAGAGAATTTTCCCAGCCTCACTAGCTGCTGCCTGTCTGTCAGGAAGCTGACAACAAAACACTATAACAACAAAACATTAAAGCATAATAGGACCCTTTTAACATCGGACGACACCAGTGCGAGAAGCCGCCATTTTCTTAGCGTGAAAGAAGCAGAAGAAGCGAGTGAAAGACATTTATGGTAAATAAAGATTAAAAATGTAAAGGCATCATTCATTGTTCGTGTCCGGGAGTATTTTGAGGTTTCATGGAAGGCGGAAATAGTCCGAAAAGAGCTTAACGTCATATTGAAAAATACGCGGACGCGGTTTTCGCCTCTCGGAGGTCTTAACGGCCTCTTTTACTGAACGGAAGAGGTACTTTTAATATAACGTCCGTGAGTGTCTTATGTCATATTTACATTAGATTTTACAATATCTGCACTTTTTGAGGTGTTAATAGACGATTAACACATTTACATGTTAATTCGTTATCTTATTTTTCGCGGTTAAACTGATTGCAGTTTTCTAAAGGAAACGGCATTATGTAATAAAGACTAGCATAATTATTTTGAGGCTGTTGAAGTGATAATTGTTAAAAGTAATGTTTTGCATGTAATATTTCAGACTTGTTGAGCTTGTGTCTTCATACCCACCTCGGGAGTTAACGACACAGAAGCCTGCGTGTGTGAGGAGGCGATTTTCTCAGCTTCTTCAGAAGAGAGGGAAAGACGGTTTAAGGCAAGTAAACTTCATAATTCCATCATGTTATATATATTTTTTTTTAATAAGAGTAAAAGAATGTTTGCTTTGGTAGACGTTGAAAGCCAGAGACATAGGATAACTTAATTCTTTTGAGATTGATGCGAGTTATTTTTAGAAAATAAATGTTTCTGTTGTGTCCTGCCTGTTTACTTCACATTTTGATGCAACAACAGTATGATTAAGTGTTCATATTTTATTTAAACCATTGATGTCCCTTTTTTTCATTGCAGAACTTAAGGACACAAAAGCCTGCTTGTGTGAGGAGGAGGCGATTTTCTCAGATTCTTTGGAAGAGAGGGAAAGACAGTTTAAGGCAAGTAAACTTCATAATTCCATGTTATCATTTTTTTTTTACTAAGAATAAAAGAATGTTTGTTTGTTTTTTGTATGTTAAAAGCCAGAGACATAGGAGAGCATCATTCTTTTGAGATTGATGCGAGTTATTTTTAGAAAATAAATATTTCTGTTGTCTCCTGCCTGTTAACTTCACATTTTGATGCAACAACGGTGTGATTACGTGTTAATATTTTATGTAAACCATTGATGTCTGTGTTTTTCATTGCAGAACTCAAAACAACTTTGGAGCTGTCTGATTTGGAGAGTCACCATTCTTGGTCTTCCTTTCTTAAAGGAATAGTTCACACAAAAAAATAATTTACTTGCCCTCATGTCATTACAAACCTATAAGACTTTTGTCTATCTTTAGAACACAAATGAAGATATTTTAAATTTTCTCTCATAATTCTTTGTTAATCCATTGAGAGTGTAGATAATCAGTATTTTCAAGCTTCAAAAATACAGTTGTTGTAGAAATAATCCATTCCAATATTTATATATGAATAAATCTTAAATTAGTTCATAGCGAACATGTCTGTTCAGAAGAAAATATTGGTCTCACAGACTTGCAATGGAGGACAAAAATTAAGAGAATATTAAATCATTTTATTTGTGTTCCAGAAATTAGCAGAGTTTGTATGGGTTTGAAATAAACATTTTTTGGTGAACTAACCCTTTTAAAGAGCAGCCCTCCACGTACATGAAAATTTGTGAGGTATATGAATGTCATGTCTGTTTTAATGTTTCAGTAAAGAAGTAGCTTTCTGAAAGCAATATATTTATTTAAACAATATTACATGCCCTCACACTAGTGCTGCCATTATAGCAATCTAGAGTACTGTGGTAGACAGAGACATTAAACAACCACACAAAGTGGTTGAAATTATAAAACAGACTATTTACCTATCTTTACTGATGTGGATGCACCTCTATCTGAAAATGGATAGAGTTTAATTAAATGTTTTCTTTTTTCAAATGTTTTTCTCTTTTTAGGCCACTGATGAAGAACAGGCGGTGACTGGGATGAATGCTGGTCAAAGAGGAGAATGACCTTTCCCCCAAACTGATGGAACCATGGTTTTAAAGGAGGACGCTGCCCTGGATGATGTAAAAGATGTCACAATCCTTTGCTGAGCTGATGGGGCTTCTTCATGACTACATCAGTTATGCTAAAGAGATCATGAAAATTGGCAGTGATGCATGATCAGTATTCATGGACTATGAAACAAACTGTAAGTGTATACTTTGTAAAAACAATGTTAAATGCTTGTTCTGTGTTGTTTAGTAGAAATGGAGTTTACACTGTCATTCATACACATGCTCACATTCTTTCACAAATATGCTTCTGTTAAATGTGATAATGTTAATGTTGTTGTTTATTTGTGTTCTGTCATGCTAGAATAGTTTGTAAAGAACTTAACTATTAACTAATTGTACAATTATTGTATAATAGTGTTTTTGTATATTTTTATACAGTATATAAAATTTACCAAAAAAGTCAAATTTGATCTTAAAAGTTATATTCAACAGTGTTCAATGCTTCATTTATAAACTCTGTAGCCGTTAATGCCATACTTTTCTGCATTTCTTTTTACATGCATATACTTATTGACTGTTTTCTCTTGTTGTTTTTAATAAATATTTACCCTTTGATAGTCATTCCTTGTTGTGTAAAAGTTATTTTAAAATGATTTGTAGGTTTAATGCCTAGCTCAATTTGAGTTCATTTTGGCCTAGCTATGTAGTAATTTTAAACCATAAAAAAGCAACCCAGCATGCTGGGTTAAACATAACCCAACTTGTTGGATTAAAATAACCCAGCGCTGGCTTCGTCCCTTTTTGACCCAGCGCTGGGTTGCCAAAATAACCCAAACTGGGTTGTTTTTAACCCAGCAGTTTTTAGAGTGTAGGTTAATATAATATTTTCTTAATTCTGCGCTTTATTCAATTCAAAACATTTTATTAATGTATTCGTAATATCCGTTTCTGAATATGCAAGGTTGCTATGGTCACGCAGGTTCGTGCATTAAACGTATGGCCACGAGAAATAAATGTCGTTCTCTCAACATAAGAAGTCGTGCTCCTCCGAACATGTCCCCTACTTGCCATCTTTTTGATCATTTTGTCATGAAAAGTTTTTTTTTTTTTTTTTTTTTTAAATAACACATTAGGCTTACATATAATTATCACAGAAACAAATCCACAGGCAACAAGTAGTGGTGTTTTCGTAATCAGCGTAACCTATTTGATGGAATCAGTTGAATGGATTGAACTCACTCGTTAAGACAGTGACTTGGCGCCACCTAGTGTCTGTTTTAGTTTCACATTAAACGTATCATTTAATTGATTGATATATTTCTGCCTTAAAAATTTAAAACATTAATTTCATAACATTTTATGCATTTGTAGGCTAATTGCAGCGTAAATGCATTCAATAACGATGGCTCTGATGGCTTTTGTTGACTAATTGATTTTTTTTACTAGTAACAGCCCTTTAGCCTATTATTTTAATGTATGGACTGGAATTAAGAACGTGGCATTCAATATTCATGATGCATACATTTAATACGTTTTTTTTTTTTTTTTTTTTTTTTTTAAATGCCCCTGGACATCAGTTCACGGGTTTGTTTCTGATGCTGTCAATGTTGTTTTTGGTTTTTGGTTACATTAAAAAAAACAAAAAAAAACAAAACAAAACGCAGTTAGCTCAAAAAGCTAAGGGCACACAACAGGCGCTGTTTTTGGATGAGCATGATGCTTGTATGTTCAATGCATGGCATGTGTGTTTCACTAGCTCCGTTCCTATGGACACCTTTTATTTGACCTAATTCTGGATATTTCCAAGTCGTGGCCTAATGGATAGAGAGTCGGACTTGTAACCTGGAGGTCATGGGTTTGAATCTCAGATCCGGCAGTGATTGTAGGTGGGGGGAGTGAATAACCAGCACTCTCTCCACCCTTGATACCATGACTGAGGTGAGACCCTTGAGCAAGGCACTGAACCCCCAACTGCTCCCCGGACGCCACAGCATTGGCTGCCCACTGCTCCAGGTGCATGTTCACTACTCTGTGTGTGTGTGCGCGCACTTGGATGGGTCAAATGCAGAGCATAAATTCCGAGTATGAGTCACCATACTTGGCCACACATCACTTCCCTTTCCCCTTTTAATCAGTAGATGTGGTGTCCACACGGGAAGTGACGCGAGGCGACAAATCTTATACAGTAACTGATGCCTCCTTCTGTTCTGAATCTTGGAAACATGCGTTGTATGAGTTGAAAGTGAAACCTAAAACAACAGCGCGCATTAGAAAGCTTTCGCAAGCTTCAGCAAATGCACGCGATCATAGATTGTACGCAGCCGAAACAACCCCCCCACGTGAAACTGAAATAATAAGCCGTGATATAAGATTTTGGCCATATTGCCCATCTTAGTCATTCATCCCACACTATCAACAGGCGCGTCATGTAGGCTACACTTCTTGTACTTCGTTTGGGCACCACAAGGTGTTACTGTGGCCTCAAAGCTTACCCCTGGACTAATCTGGCTCAATTGCTATTCCTGAGGTAAAACACGCCCTCCTCATTACCCAACGGACAAAGAAACGTAGAAATAAATAAATGTGAAAATAAATAAATGTAGAAATAAATAAATGTGGAAATAAATAAATGTGAAAATAAATAAGGAAAAAAATGAAAAATACATAAGGAAATAAAATTACAAATTATTTATTTTTGCTTTTTTACTTTTCTTTGTATATTTATTTATTTCTAATTATGGCAGGAGTGGCATTCCATACAAAAGTACACTGCATGGCAGTTTCACAATGAGTGAGCAGAGCAAGTTTTCATTATGTTGCTATCCTGCCTTTTATTGATAACAAATAACATGAGAATGAGGGTGAATAAATGCAATGCTAGACATGATTTACATCTGACTTTGATGTGTAATGGCATGAGAAAGTTCACAGTTTTTTGCCCTGTAATCAGCGCCCACTATATGAGTCATATCTACAGAACACAGCCTGCGTTTCTGGAAACATTTATATTTTTGTAATTGGTTAGCCAATAACACCTAACAAATAACAGCTAATATGCCTTAATACATCTTGGCGGCTTGTTAAGTCAAAATCTATTCCCTCCGGGTAAATGAACACGTCCCCTTTAAATCCGGCTTTTCTCTGCAGCGTTCTTCGCAGACACGTCTCATTGAAGCTAGTGTGCATTACAAACAAATATGTATATCCACAAATATATAGTCTATCGACTGAACGTATATATCTATATTTACACATATGACATCAATGTCGGTAGTAAGTAAGCTCTTTCGCATAAAACCTTAACAGTCGCAAGCGTATTGCACGTGCTGCTGTAATCATTATATTCAGCAGCATCAATATAAATCCTGCCTTATCAATTAACGCCACCGTCTGTTTTGGACGTGCCTACTTAGAGCCCAAAAATACTTAGTGCAAAAAATAATAATTTTTAATTTAATTTAATTCGTATCCAGGTAACCTACCTTAGCAATTTTGATTCCATCTTGATTCACAGTTTTGGCTGTAGGTAACAAACCAGATGAGAACTGTTCGGCTCCTTCTCCTCTTGCCATAACACTAATCAGAGGTGTTTTTATTTCAGGAGCAGAGCGAGCTGCTTTATTCTTGTGTTCAGGTTAAGTAACACTGTTTGACAAAGTGCTGCTGCTTCCACGGGCGAAGAAAACGAGATGCTGTTCTCCTCTTCTGCCTCTTTTGAATTCTGAAATGTGTGTTCATGTCCACGCCCACGCGGGGTTTTTTCCACCGTCACGCATCGAAAGATGTACACGCAGGCAGACGATGAACATTTTTCGTGATGAAAAATGTTCATCGTCTGCCTGCGTGTACAACTTTCGATATATATATATATAACATTTAAAAAAACAAAACATTTTATCATTATAATTATGAACATATGTGTGGCAAAGATGAGGTTTGATTATGGACCATTGCAGAGCACCACAGTCTCAATGACCCCCAAACATAGTTTGCATGGCCCAGGACTAGTAAAGGAAGTGACTTTTCATTGCACACTGTGTAAATGACTATTAGGGCCCCTGAGACACTTGGTGCATTCAGCACGATTACTATATGGTTTTGGCTACTATTTTTATTCTTCTAATGTTAGCCTAGCCAAATTGCCCTTAATAAGCTTAAGGTAGATTAACTGCTGGGTGATACTCCAAAGAATCAGGGGCCTCATAGCATCATGATTTGGCCCTGGGCCAAAGCGCAGGACTAGTAACAGAAGGGTTATTGGTATGAGCCCAAAAGCGCTCTTGAGCAAGGTACTTACCTCCATGTTACTGTAATAAGTTCAATTTAGGTTCCCGTTGATAGAAGTGTGAATTAAAGTTGCAATGAAATTGTGACGTACATGTGAGTGTAACAGATTCTCAAAAAATAAAAAAGTAAGACAGGTACTTGGTTCTGTTAATCAGTTCTATTCATTAAATCAATAAAGTTAAAACTTCAAAATAATTAAATGCATAAACACTCACCTTCTACATTCACATTCTACCTCTAAAAGTTGCTGACCCTCTTATCTCTTCATTAGAGTCCACATATTTGCATAGTTGAAATGTCCCACTGCATTTCCAAATAAATTTAGATCATGAAGTCCTTTTTATTTATTTATTTGTGACTAATGAACATTATTACAGAGACAAATCCGCTCTGGAACAACCTGAGGTTGTTTCTTGATGAGAGAGCAACATTAACCCTTACCATATGATTAGTCACGTACACTAAAGATCTGAGATGAGTTGAGAGCATTAAACAGTCTCAAAGCATTTGTTTTTGCAGTAATTTTGAGACCAACACTCAAGAGAAGAAATGTGGTAAACCCAAAGGATGTAAGAGATTAAATAATTTCAGGAAATAATCATATGAAATCAAAACAAATTTTGTGCAATTTGACATAGCACATTATATCAATAGCATCTTTTATTTTAGTATTTCATATATTTCTTTAGATTTTATTACTTTATGTGAACAGCCATGAAGGAGAATAGAGAGAATAGATGGAGCAAAGTTAACATGGGAAGAAGATTCACCTTCCCACAGGGCAGTAAATGAAAACAGACAGCAAAAGCTACGCTGGAGTGGTTTAACCAAAAAAAAAAAGAAGCTACCTACTATCCTGGATTGGCTGAATCAAAGCCCCGATCTCAATCCAGCTGAGCCTCTGTGGAATGACAGGAAATTTGGAAATTTTACAAAACCAGCTGTATGGAGATTGTGTATAAAAAGATTATGTTGCATAAAGCACCACTGAGAAAGCCTGTTCTAGTGACTAAAGATCACAGCTGCAGATTCAGATCACACAAGCGTTGATTATGATGTTCCTTTGAAAAAGATATTTAACCGCAGGTTTCTTCAGGGATGGGCGTCAATTATTAAGTGTCCTGGTGTTGCCATAGTTAAAGAACTTAGATTTATAGAAGCAATTGTTGCCAACAGAAATCCCACTAACTATTACTTGTGTGGATGATGGAATCAGTTATTGTGAATTAATGATGGTATAAAATGAGTCAAATCTGTGTTGAAGAGGGAACTTCAAAAATTGTTCCTAAAAGACTCACTGTACAGTGTAAAAAAATGATAACATTTCCAGTAATTTTTACAATCATGATGTTTTGGGAAGTGAAAAAGAATCCCTGTCCCTTTGTGACACTTTACATTTGACGGGGTTTCATTGAAATAATGCTTATTCTCATTAGTTATGTACACTAGGGTTTTATGATTGTCACGATTCACTGGGAGACGGAAGCCAGGAATGGGGAGACGAGGAAATCACAGGTAAGAGTCTTTAATCATATCCAACACAGGTTACAGGCGGAGAAGACAAACACGACAGACGTGAAATGACGTTCAATACCGGACAGGAAACACAGGGCAGAACACACTATAAATACACAACGTAAACTAGATAATTAAACAAACACAACTGAAACATAAATAACTAATAATGAGACAATGACAGGAGCAGGAAACAAACCAAATATGGGCATACAAGAGGAAGGGAAACAAGACACAAGACAATCCTGACAATGATACAGCTATGCTGTTAAATGAATGATTAACAACAAATACACACAACACCAAAACAAGAATAAATTATTTTGGTGTCATGTTTGTGTATTGTCACTGTGTACACCTTTATTAGTATTTACATCAACTTCTGGAAAAGCTTGTCAACTTAAAGTCCAATTTGTAAAACCTAAAATGTTGCAACTATATTTTTTACTGTAAAGGTCTGACAACCACAGCTGCCATTATTTTACTGTAAATGTCACTGATTGATTGATTTTATTTTACAGTGTATAGTTAACTGTTCAAAAATTGACTGAAGCATACGAAGACTGTGAAATCACAGCAAATCTAAGTGGGTTTTGTGCATTCAGCTTCTTTCTGTTTTCATTCAATATTTAAAACTTCGATTTAGTGTGTTAATCACTGTTAAATGTGTAGAGGTCATAATGTAGAGTGGTCTGTAACATTATACACACGTACACATTCTGTAATGAGTATGCTGTATGCAAAAGCTGATACTGTGGACATCTGTTGTCTGTAACACGCATGTGTTCTCATAAGCATGTGCATGTATGTTCATTCATGCACACACGTTGTGTACTTGATAAGGAATGGAAATGGCTTGAGATTTTTGTTAATTGTTCTGTGTGTGCCCCATTAAAGTTGATTTCATTTCTGAAACTGATTTCTTGTCTGCAGAGCTATTGTCATAATTTGCTACAGATATATTCTTTATTCTTGTTATCTATTATTATCATATTGTTTCAGAGAAGTAACATGACCAGCATTAAACTTCAACTATTAAACTTTTCCACCATCAACAAAAACTGGGTTCTGAATGAGGTTATGCCTGCATGAATTTTAGGTTGTGGCGTCATCTGCTGGACAGCAATGTAATTATAAACAACAAATAGACGAGCTATAATTTTGCTCCTATGGGAATATAATTAGTTCAAACGAATCAGTTCAATTCAAATGAACTTGAATAATACAATCATACTTCATTGTCAAATAAAAAAGACTACATGATTTAGCCAAACACAGCAAAAATATAAAATAATTAAAAAAATAAATAAATAAAATGCCTTTAGAGAGATTTTAATGTCACTTTCTAACTTCACTGTGAAAAACAGTATGAGCACACTGAATGTGTCTGGGCTCATGACATTTAAATGACAATTAGAATGACAGTTACATTTTAAACAGGCTTCTCTGATCTCTGTAGTTCACTTATCATGTGAATTGTGCTTTTTGTACGGCCCATTCTCAGAAAACAATGCCATTTGTGCTTAAAGATTTCAGTTTTTTAATTAATTGCTCTTTTGAAAAGCTACTGCGTCACTGATTATTTCACCAAAAATACAGTTACAAGTAACATTTTGAAATATTATTTTAATTTAAAATAACTGTTAACTATTTTAATATATTTAAATTCAGATGATTGATGGCAAAGCTGCTGCAGTTAACATTTCTGTGATACCTTGTCCAGGATTCTTAGATAAATAGAAAGTTCAAAAGAACAGCATTTATTTTAAATACACATTTGCATATAAATTGCAAATGTCTTTACTGTCGTTTTTAAACAATTTTATGTATCCTTCCCAGTGATGGGAATAACGGCGTTATAAATAAACGGCGTTACTAACGGCGTTATTTTTTTCAGTAACGAGTAATCAAATAAATTACTGTTTCCCTCGTTACAACGCCGTTACCGTTACTGACAATAAAATGCGGCGTTACTATAATTTATTATAATATTACTATCATTTTATTTTTCAGTTCTGAATGGATGCGCAGTGTAGCTGTATTTGACGCACTGTAAACTCTAGTGTGAAGGCGCACAACTCGCCGTCGCTTTGTCTCACACTCCCGCAAAGAAAGATACAGAGCGAGAAAGTCTTTCATAACATGCAGAATTGACGCGCTACATGTAAACGATATTCTTTGTTGTATTTTCCTGTCAAAATAACGGAGACAGCTTTTAAGAACTGCCGGTTTCTCCGGTGGTGGGCGGAGCTAATGCGCAAACGACAATCTCATTGGCTGGCGCTCAGCTATTATCATCCCTGTTTTGATTTCAGCAAATCACTTCGAGCGAACGCAGACAACGTGATTAATATTCATGAACCCAGCAGCTCATTAATCCTTAGTGCGTTTTATATTGTTAGTAGTAAAAATCAAAAACAAATCCCGCACACTATCTATGCCAAAAATATATCAAATATTTATTAACGACGTTTCGGTCGCATGACCTTCATCAGGAACATTTTTCTTTTCAAACATGACAGTCACAAAGTTAACCACATTTAAAAACAAATTCATGACCAATCTCTGTAAAGATCCATTGATTGATAACAACCCACCATGGGTACATCATTAACAACATTAACCCATATACATGTGCACATAAACACATCCTATACATACATGCTAACACACACATCAAAAACAAATTACATTATAACATCACATTAAATAGAGCTTCATCATTCATGCCATTAGGTGATAATGTCTGAAGGGTAAAAATCCAAAACAGCTCACGTTGTTGTAAAAACAATTCAATATCGCCACCTCTAGGTGGCACATTAACCCTTTCAATACCACAAAAACGTAACGTGGAAACATCATGATTACAGGCATGAAAATGAGCTGCAACTGGATAGTTCAAATCTTTTCTCCTAATATAACTCTTGTGTTCACTAATTCTTTGTTTAAGTTGACGTGATGTTTTTCCAACATAAGCTAAACCACAAGGACAACGAATCAAATAAACAACATACGTAGAAACACAGGTAATAACAGAGTTAATTCTATATTTCTTACCAGTTCTTGGATGACAAAAGAAAGAAGTTTTTGATGTATTATTGCATTGAGCACAATTTCCACATCGATAATTACCATTTGGTATCGGGGTAAGTAATCTCTGAGTAGACTCAAGCGTATCTGTCTGAAAACGAGCATGTACCAAAAAAATCTTTCAAATTTTTGGAACGTTTGCAGACAATCAAAGGTGGATATTGAAAAATGGTACCCAACTCCGGATCAGAGGACAACAAATACCAATATTTCTTAAAAATCGATCTCATTAAATAAGACTTAGTCGAATGTGTTATAATAAACGTAAAAGATTTTTTTTTTTACTTTTTTCGATTTCTTATTTAACAACTCCGAACGTGTCTTTTGAAAACCATTATTAAACGCTTCTTCAATCCATCCTGAAGGGTAAGTTAACCCCTATCTAAAAACTTATTTTTCATGATTTTCGATTTCTCAATAAAGTCTTCATCAGAATAACAAATCCTCCTCAATCTATAAAATTGACTCTTAGGAAGTCCCTTTTTTAAAAAAAAAAAAAAAGTCGGATGAAAACTGGTTGCAAGTAACAAAGTATTACGATCCGTGTCCTTGGTGTACAAAGTCGTTATCAATTTATCATCTTGTCTTTGGACCCACATATCTAAAAAATGTACTCTCAACGAGTTACACTCCAAAGGAAATTCCAAATCTTCATCAAAATTATTAAGAATCGAGACAAACTCTTCAACCTCATTTTTATCTCCCAAAAAATACAAAATATATCATCAATATATCTATACCATTTAACAATACGTGAACAAAAAGGATTTTTCTGAGCATCAAATACATAACGATGTTCGAAATATCCCATAAACAAATTAGCATAATTTTTCATAGCAACATTTTTCAATATCCA
This sequence comes from Spinibarbus caldwelli, assembly GCA_039654775.1. Lineage (NCBI taxonomy): Eukaryota > Metazoa > Chordata > Actinopteri > Cypriniformes > Cyprinidae > Spinibarbus > Spinibarbus caldwelli. Next base: position 9,868,051 of record CM077243.1, read on the forward strand.
CCTTTGATTGTCTGCAAAGTTCCAAAAATTTGAAAGATTTTTTGGTACATGCTCGTTTTCAGACAGATACGCTTGAGTCTACTCAGAGATTACTTACCCCGATACCAAATGGTAATTATCGATGTGGTAATTGTGCTCAATGCAATAATACATCAAAAACTTCTTTCTTTTGTCATCCAAGAACCGGTAAGAAATATAGAATTAACTCTATTATTACCTGTGTTTCTACGTATGTCGTTTATTTGATTCGTTGTCCTTGTGGTTTAGCTTATGTTGGAAAAACATCACGTCAACTTAAACAAAGAATTAGTGAACACAAGAGTTATATTAGGAGAAAAGATTTGAACTATCCAGTTGCAGCTCATTTTCATGCCTGTAATCATGATGTTTCCACGTTACGTTTTTGTGGTATTGAAAGGGTTAATGTGCCACCTAGAGGTGGCGATATTGAATTGTTTTTACAACAACGTGAGCTGTTTTGGATTTTTACCCTTCAGACATTATCACCTAATGGCATGAATGATGAAGCTCTATTTAATGTGATGTTATAATGTAATTTGTTTTTGATGTGTGTGTTAGCATGTATGTATAGGATGTGTTTATGTGCACATGTATATGGGTTAATGTTGTTAATGATGTACCCATGGTGGGTTGTTATCAATCAATGGATCTTTACAGAGATTGGTCATGAATTTGTTTTTAAATGTGGTTAACTTTGTGACTGTCATGTTTGAAAAGAAAAAAAGTTCCTGATGAAGGTCATGCGACCGAAACGTTGTTAATAAATATTTGATATATTTTTGGCATAGATAGTGTGCGGGATTTGTTTTTGATTTTTAGTTTTTGACCTGGCTGGTCTTTGTTTTCTACGCACCTATTCATTGCCGTCAGGTGTGCGGAGTTTTTTGCTAATTGAAATATTGTTAGTAGTAGAATTCGTAGTAGATTTGCTATCTTATCAGTATTATTTTCAGTTTTTCTCTCTTTTTTATAGAAAGACTAAATGACAAACAATATCCTAAGCAGCACCACCACCAGTCCCAAGTTCAGTCAACATGACAAATATGCATTCATACTTGGTTATTCTAATTACTAAAGTTCTATCATCATATAATGCTAAATTATCATAATATCATATTATAATGCTTGACTGACTGATGCTAAGTGTCAGATATAAAAAAAAACTGTGCCATTTTACAAACATAAGCTTTGTGTGTGTGTATGTGTATATATATATATATATATATATATATATATATATATATATATATATATATATATATATATATATATATACTGTACATAATATAAAATAGTATATCAGATAATTAATATTAGTCTGGTGAGTCAACTAAAAATATTTACTAGCCATATTACCATATTCTGATCTTTAGACCAACGCTGTTTCTGCTCTCAATTTCTCTTCCTCTCACCTCATCTTTAACCCCTTTGACCCCCAATAACCTCAGACAGTCTCGCTTTATAGAGACCGCTATAAGCTGAAAAATTTTATGTGAGAACTCTGAATGAGTTTGAGCTGTTTGCACATGTTACAATTTCATGAAGTTTGTCTCGTTTTTTTTTTTTTTTTTTAATAAATAAATACTTTTGTTCAGGAAGGATCAGTGTTGGGCACGTTACTTTAAAAAAGTAATTAGTTATAGTTACTAGTTACTTCTCACAAATAGTAACTGAGTTAGTAACTGAGTTACATCATTATAAAAGTAACTAATTACCAGGGAAAGTAACTATTGCGTTACTTTAAAAAAAAAATAAAAATTCAAATATATCAAATAACTTTGCCCTAAATATTAAATATGTTAAATGAATGAAATGGACACTAAATAGAATAAATTACTATTATAAAACATTGTACACTAATCTACACTATTTTAATGTTTCTGTGGGACAATGCGAGAGACACCTATCAAATTCAATATATTATTGTAAATATTATCAACCCTCTATGGACACCTTGGCAATAGAATTGCCATGGGCTAGTAAATATTTTTAGTTGACTCACCAGACTAATATTAATTATCTGATATACTATTTTATATTATGTACAGTATATATATATATATATATATATATATATATATATATATATATACACACACAAAGCTTATGTTTGTAAAATTGCACAGTTTTTTTTTATATCTGACACTTAGCATCAGTCAGTCAAGCATTATAATATGATATTATGATAATTGAGCATTATATGATGATAGAACTTTAGTAATTAGAATAACCAAGTATGAATGCATATTTGTCATGTTGACTGAACTTGGGACTGGTGGTGGTGCTGCTTAGGATATTGTTTGTCATTTAGTCTTTCTATAAACTGAAAATAATACTGATAAGATAGCAAATCTACTACGAATTCTACTACTAACAATATTTCAATTAGCAAAAAACTCCGCACACCTGACGGCAATGAATAGGTGCGTAGAAAACAAAGACCAGCCAGGTCAAAAACTAAAAATCAAAAACAAATCCCGCACACTATCTATGCCAAAAATATATCAAATATTTATTAACAACGTTTCGGTCGCATGACCTTCATCAGGAACTTTTTTCTTTTCAAACATGACAGTCACAAAGTTAACCACATTTAAAAACAAATTCATGACCAATCTCTGTAAAGATCCATTGATTGATAACAACCCACCATGGGTACATCATTAACAACATTAACCCATATACATGTGCACATAAACACATCCTATACATACATGCTAACACACACATCAAAAACAAATTACATTATAACATCACATTAAATAGAGCTTCATCATTCATGCCATTAGGTGATGTCTGAAGGGTAAAAATCCAAAACAGCTCACGTTGTTGTAAAAACAATTCAATATCGCCACCTCTAGGTGGCACATTAACCCTTTCAATACCACAAAAACGTAACGTGGAAACATCATGATTACAGGCATGAAAATGAGCTGCAACTGGATAGTTCAAATCTTTTCTCCTAATATAACTCTTGTGTTCACTAATTCTTTGTTTAAGTTGACGTGATGTTTTTCCAACATAAGCTAAACCACAAGGACAACGAATCAAATAAACGACGTACGTAGAAACACAGGTAATAATAGAGTTAATTCTATATTTCTTACCGGTTCTTGGATGACAAAAGAAAGAAGTTTTTGATGTATTATTGCATTGAGCACAATTACCACAATTACCACATCGATTACCACATATTCTCAAACACTCTTCAAATGATTGAGGGATTATTTCAGCAGATCTTTTGTCTTCATCTATAGCTTGTGTTTACTTTAACTCTGGGTCTGAACATACTTGGCCTTTCACTATCAGTCAATTTGCATGTGTACAATCAATTATTATTCATGTACAGCACCTCATTTTCACCTAATGAAGCCGTTTGCTCTTTTTAGAGAGTGTCAGTGTGTGTAGATAATAGTTTATAATAACTGCTGAAAGGTGTCAAGTCTCCATCCTTTCTCCACATGCGCATATGAGACTGAGGCAAGAACAATACCAGCTCCCAGCACACTGAGCGGCTGCTAGCCTGCAGTGCTAACACTCCCTTAACCCTTTGTTAGGGGCTAATCTGTTGCCTTAACAAAGACAGTGGCAAGTTTTTGCTCCGTTAAAGAGGGGGATGGTGGGGTAAAGAAGCAAGGGAGTGGGAGATCAAGAGAGAAAGAAAGAACTAAGGAGCAAAGTGGGGGATTTGGATACTATTGGCATGTCTTTGGGCAACAGCTTTTGTGTCAGTGAGTTGTGGTGATGCTCAGAGAGGGTTGAATCTAGAGTTTAAATACCCAATGATGTAAAATAAGTTAAATATTTGAAAATGTGTAAATATCCAATATTATAAAATATTGGAAACATGAGGTGATAATAAAACAATGTTACATGAACATCAGGGTTCATTATTATAAAATACTAAAATACATCTACATTTAAAAATGTATTAGATTATTTGGTTTTGTTTTGGTTAGAAAAAAGATAGATAGATAGATAGATAGATAGATAGATAGATAGATAGATAGATCGTTAATTTTATTTATTTTTTCCCCATTACTACTTTCTTATATTTATATTTATACCTTATTATAGGTATAAAAAATACATGTATATATTCCTATAATAATAATACATTTATATTTTTATAAAGTTTTTTTTTTTTTTTTTTTTTTTTGAATTAGGTCCTATTTTATTTTATTTATTTTATTTTATTTTTTTATTTTATTACTGTTAGTATTATGCAGTTGTTTGTATACAAACCATCCTGGCAGGAAAGAAGAGAATATGAGCTTTCTTTCTGAATGGGGGATGGAAGAAAGAGAAGAAAATCTTTTGTTTCTTTCATGCAAGCCAGTGATGGGTTAGGAAGTGTCATGTATCCTTTATGCAGTAGGAGGCGCCCAAACGCAGTCTGGGTTGATTATGTACATGTGCTTCTTCAGAGGTGTGTGGGGGTTCTTTGTGTGTGTGTAAGTACTGCTCACTATAAGCTTTTTGACCACTTGACTGGGTGTTTTGACTGACGTGACTTATACAACAGATGTTCAGAGCAGTTAATAGAGCATAGTAGGCACGAATGTGTGTCTCCCAGACTTTATATAGTAAAAATAAACCGAATGTACTCAACAGTGCTGATCAGTACAGTATAAGAAAATGTTGTACTGGTTGTTAGGTCAACAATCACTGTTCCAGAACTCATATTTCTCCACCTTTCCTGTATGTGTGTGGGGTTTTGATGATGGTGTAATACATCCAGTTTCCATCTTAGCTGCACACAAGTCACAAAAGTAGTAAAGAGAAGCACTGAATGTCTACATTAGTATTGGATCCTTTCTTTGTCTTTATCCTGAATCATACATGAGCACTCCAGACACATTTCTCTTATAGCACTGACACTTTTAAATGTAATTACATACATTTTTTTTTTTACTTTCTATACCTACAAATTATGTACACAGCTTGTGAAATAGACCCGTTTTAGACACATTTCAACATGATATTTTCTTATAGACATTTCTCCACACAGTGCTGGATCTGCTGTGGTCATTTGCACAGATGTGTGATTCCCTGTAAGGTCAATCACACCTCTACTCGACTATCGTTCACACTGTGTTCTCAGTGAGGAGTGTGCTGGGTGGCCAGGGGGTGGAGGGGTGCATGGACTCTGACGTCAACACAACCATTAACTGCTCTATACTAAACCACAAAACTTCCATGCGAGTGCAGAATCCAAATGACAAAAAATCTTGGCTCCACAAGAACAACAGATGTGGCTATATTGCCAGCACAAAAGTAGCATAGTTGGAATTTCTGATTGAAATCATAATAAAAAGAAATGCATGAACAGTTCTCTGATACAACACTGATCACTGATTCATGAATCATGGGACAAAACATGTCCCAGAGCTACATGCACTTGGTCTGTGGAATAGATTAATTGAGAAAAAAACATTTATTGAAAAAAAAATAATAATAATCCACTTTGAAATAAATGAAATAATTTCATTTGATGTAATTGGTAACACTTAAAGCTTTTATGTATAATGCATTATAAAATTAGTTCTAATGCATTAATTATGCCTTGTAATGCACCTTAGAAATGCATTGTGCAATGTCGAGAATAATTGTAACCACAATTATCAATTCATTGTTACAATATGCATTTTAAATTCGGTTATAATTATTTACGACAAGATATAATGTGTTACAACACACATTATGAATAATTATAATGCATTATACTTCAATAACACATGCATTATAAAGGCTTTAAGTAATGTGTTACCATATTGTGTTACCACATTATCTTTCTCATAAAGAAATTGTTTGGGACTTTTTGCTGAAATCCCCAATTTCACACTAGGACTTTTTTTTTTTTTTTTTTTTTGGACTGGTGATGAATTAATGAGCAAGAGAAAAAAATGTGGGAAAATGGGAGCTGAATGAGATGAACCCACATCATTAATACAAATATTCTATGACACAAGAACCATTGACACCTCAAATCCGGTAATGAAACCTCAAATCTTTATATATATATATATATATATATATATATAGATATATATATATAATTAATGAATGTTATTTTGTTTTATTTTCTTTTTATATTGCATTGCTTTCAAATGACTGTTTTATAGAACTTTCTAAGTACTATTTTATCTTTTCCTGTCTGCAACACTTTGGTGATGTTTAATAGCCTATTTTATATTTTATCATGTAAATAAAGCACAATAAATCATTTTAAAAGAATCTGTTGCATATTATCAACAGATGCTTTAATAAAACGGTACAGACAGAGTGAAGTGTCTTGCGTCTTAGTTTTTAAGGACTAGCGCGTTGTCCTCGCCAGTTCAGACACAACATATCGATTAGTGCGTCATGCATCAGAAGACAATTAAAAGGACGCATCAACTCAATCACGATTAGATTGGAGTAGTGACGCAGAGGCTTGTATTTTCATTCAAATACTTATTTTAGTGCTGTAAATTGGCTTCACGTTCACAATAAGCGGCGGTTCACACGCTCTCCCCGCCCAGCGCCTCCGGTGGGTGGCTCCACGCTGAGCTCTGCACACAAAGACGCAGATCTGGCGCGAAAGCACTTTTATCGGCAGCGGGCTGGGGGAGGGTGCGGCTGCACTGCACCACGCCGATCGATCGTTGCTGCCGTTGTAACAGGACACCCGCTTTATTTACGCAGGGGAAAAAAAACTTTTCTCGTTGTTCAGGTTAAACGACCGTAAAACAAAGGCGGCTGTAGTCGCGCACTCTATTGTTCAGTGAGCGCGTGTGCACCGGAGTTCTGCCGGACGCTGCGCTTCTTTGTTCTGTTCTGCGCGTCCCGTAGACTCTGCCTGGACTTTGCAGGTCTGCGACCCCATGGTAAGTGCATGTTTACATCAGAATACCATTAACTTGATCTGACATTAATTCAAAGTTCATTTCGTGGTAAACTTTGGCGTGAACCCGTGGACTGTTGAACATTTCCTGGATCCTTTAATCGGAGCGGGTGCTCCCTTTACCTCCTTGTTTGTGCGTCTAATCTTTATGGGAGTAATAGAGTACTACATGCACATCGCATCCGTTGATTTCTGTGGGACTTTCTGTCAGCAGTGGTTGGTTATAATTTCCTGTTAGCGTTCATAAATTTGACTTGTTACTGTGGTTGTTTTGGTGCTGTGCAAACGCTTGCTAAATGCGATTCTTTAGTTATGCATGTGCTACAGAAATATTCTGTTTTATGCATTAAGTTGATTAAGTGCGAGAAAATGAGTTTGCGTGTAAAAATCGCGTTTGCAATGCATTTAGTAATAATGTGTTTGCATGTAAATATTGTGATTTTTACCATTGCAAATGTGCATTAAAGGATATTGTGCGTTTAAGCAATGCATTGAGTGAGTACATGCAATTAATGAGTGCGTTTTGCTTGTGCGTTGCGACGCAGTTGAACTCCACGTGGGCAGGCATCATTTGATCTAATGACTCGTTGTCTTCACAGATAATCTTGTAGAAGTTCTGCAGCAATGCCTGGAGTCAACACTCACACACTGTACGGCTGGGACATGGAGCACTACTTTTACGACGAGATGGACACCGAGGAGGATTTCTTTAAGTCTACAGCCCCGAGCGAGGATATATGGAAGAAATTCGAGCTGCTTCCCACCCCACCCATGTCGCCCTCAAGGACGCTGGATGGGGACTGGCTACTGCCGTTACCGGGGGACCGGCTCGGGTGGGCGCCGCCAAAGGTATTGACATCTGATGAGGAGTACGAGGGGCTGCACAAGTTCGACCCACTGGACATTTTTGGGAATCTAGGCTCTATCGTTATCAAAGACTGCATGTGGAGCGGCTTTTCCACGAGTCACCGGCTGGAAAAAGTGGCTCATGGCGAGCGAGCACCGGTGACTGCTCAGATTCAGACCTCGAGCGCACAGAAAGCTGCTCGTGCCGCATCGGGCACGCCCGTGACCGGGACCCAGGCGGCACAGTGTGTGAACCCCGCCGCAGTCCTGGAGCTCCCTGTCCCGCATAATAAGAAAGTGGCTGCGGGCTCCTGCGGTTCTGAGTGTCGCTCTGATTCATCGGGTAAGAGACTACATGTGATTACCTCCCAGCATTGATGGCATGAGTCGATATGTACTTCAGAATAATGCTGAGCCAATGAGGTGATGGTCTGCTGTATGCCATGTGTTATGAAGATGGAAGTTAACCAAGTAATTAATATGTAACTTGCGATTCAGACCAAATTTGACAGATGGTTAGTGTAGATCTCCAAAGAAAATTGTTCCACAAGAAGCCAAAGCATCAGGCTTTGCCTGTGATCAATCCACTTGCTGACTAAAAGCCGATGTAGATTGTGAATTAGTGGAGCGGATTCAATTCCTCTATCCAGACTGCTGTAGTCCATTCTATATCCTCTCCTAGTTTTTCTTACTCCCTGTACAGTAATGAGGGAAGCTCAGCTCCTATTGCCAGAGACACTAAACTTTATAAAACAATTTTTGCTGCAGGCAAGGTCATGCAACGTTTCCATTTATTTTTAGCATTCATGTACCATTTTATTATTTTAAATGCTCTTTTATTTAGTTGGTTGCCAAGACAGTGCTTCTAATTCAGGTTAAAATATACCGTATTTTATTTTGGAAATTTCAGTTACGAAAGCCATTTTTAATACTTTTAGGTAACAACAGCACTGCCCACACATCCAAATCAGTTGTGGGAATTTTTCTTTATTATAATGAGACTTAGAAGTAATTTGGTAGTTTAAAAATTTTTTGCAATTGAAATGACCACAGAAGTTGACTTGGTGTTAAAAATGAAACCAGCTCACTCGTAATACGTTCATACACATAAAACGTTCAACAAATTGACTTATTAATGAGGTGAAGTGTGTAAACGACTATCACAAGTTGGTTAATTTTCATAGAGTGGATGCATTGCATTTGTTTGATTCCTTGTCAGGTCATTTATTAGCCAAATATGGTGAATGTTTTGAGTCTAATCAAGTATTTTTGCTGTTGGAAAATGTCTGAAGTGATTTGAAAAGCTTTTGCTGAGTGTGCCAAATGTTTTGTTGCCTCAGATGACGATGAGGATGATGACGAGATTGACGTGGTGACAGTAGACAACCGACCAAAGCGTGGCCGCCCTCCAAGTCGCCGTACGCCAGTAACCATTACAGTGAGTGCTGATCCATTTGGACCATGTCCCAAGCGCTTCCACGTGTCTCTGCATCGGCAGCAGCACAATTACGCTGCCCCCTCCCCCGACACGGATCCTGAGGATGACTTTGATGAGATGGAGTCCGTGAGCAAACGGCCACATCTGGAGCCTTCATCCTCTCCCTCATCTCCACTTTCTTCACCCGCCACATCAGACTCTGAGGACTCCAGCGAGCAGCGTAGGAACTTCCTGGAGAGAAAGAGGAGAGACGACCTTCGCTCGAGGTTCCAGGCGCTCCGGGAGGAGATTCCAGGTCTGTCTGCATCCTCGAAGACCTCGAAGGTGGCGATTCTGACGCAGGCGACGGAATACCTGCTGCAGCTGCACACATGCAAACAGCGTCAAGCTCGGGAGAAGAGAAAACTCAAAGCCAAACAACAACAGCTTCTCCGCAGGATCAGTGTATTACAGAACTCCTAATAAAAGTCCGCTTTAACTCTGCACAATATTTCCAAAGCTCATTATGGATGAGAACTCATTGTTTGTCATTTACTGAAATGACATTTAAAACACTGCAGGGAGATCTTTAAAACCACACTGAATTACGCCGTTCTTGATGGGATCTGTATGTGTGTGCTGGGCTTTAGACTTTAGTTGAGATGAGGAGACAATGACAAATGTGCACATGCAATGCCTTTATAAACCTCAGCGGATGGCGATGCAGAAGAAGTTATATTGATGAATTTACCTCCATAGCGAGAATGGTGGGTGGTGTGTAGGGTATTATGTGAGGGGAGCATGGTGTTCGAACACATTGTGTAGAAAATTTCTTGTTCATAACATGATCTGTACAAAATTGTTGTAAATACTGTATTCAGAGGATGTTCTCCTCCTGTATCTACTCATGAACTGCACAGAGATTCTATTTTGTTAAAGAATAAAGCATCTAAAATGACAAGTGGTTTTTCCTGTTAAGGGTGGGTTTTTTTTTATTTATTTTTTTTATGAAATTTGGGTCTATAAGCACATTTTAAGTACACAATCTTTTCTGAAATGCCAGAACCTGCTTCCAAAACTAACACTTGCCAAATAACAGTAAATTGCAGTTATTCTTTCTAGTTCCTGATATAACATAAGTGGCATAATTCCACTAAATAAACAACAGGAACAAAAATCCAACTAATAAAAACATAGTTTAAGCTAATGTAAAGTTCTTGAGTCACCTGGTAGAAAGTTGATTCAGAAATGAGATGTTTGTCTTGCACTATTTAATCGGTCTTATGCAGCAAAACGATTAAGGCTAAAGTAAAGAAGTTTTTCAGATCCTTCCCTCTGTGTGCCTGCTGTTAAAGCAGAAAGAGGAAGTAGCCTGGATATTTACTGAAAAACAGGTAGTTCAAAAATCACCTTTACCCCCTTTATCCTGAACAACAGGTTAAACAGTGACACGGTGGAGGTGTGAAAACTGACTTGAGGTTATGGGAGTATCATTTTACTTACAATTTGAATAAAAACAAAATTTGTCAGTTACATACAGAAGCTTATTCATTTCCTCATACGTGCTTTAAATGTAGACACATGTCTCATTTGTTCAAATGAATTCTTCAATCTGCAGAAGTGGGAGAGGTGCATTTCAGGATGCAGGAAGCCAAAAGAGGAAGTGATGCAAGCAGCCCTATGCCTTTTCCTGTATATTTGAATTTCTTCACCACATTGGGATTAGTTTAGTGTGTTGTTACAAAACTTTCTATTTTAAATAAATGCTGTTCTTTTTAACTTTATTCATCAAAATATTCTGGGAAAAAAAAGTATCATGGTTGCCGCAAAAGTATTAAACAGCACAAGCATTGATAATGAGAAATGTTTCTTGAACACCAAATCAGCACAAATTTCATTTCTAAATCATTTTTGTAATTTCTTTTTTAAGTTGTGATAACATTTAACAATATTATTATTTTACTGTTTTTTTTCTCCCTTGGGTGAAAAAAAAAATTAAAAAGTTATGAGTAAGGTTTGATGCTACTGGGTTGTGTACATTCCCTCTGTTAAAATTTGTAACTTTATCTACTGGACTTTTTTGTTATGGTGCAGCTATTATTGAGATCTGGCGTGTTTATTTTCCATCAGTGCTAAAAGGCCATATCACTCCCTTTTCCCTTTTATTCAAAGTCTATTGCATAAGAATCCACACATAAACAGTGTCTCTCTCTCAGACATACAGCCCATACCGGCACCATCGCTGCCAACCACTGACCCAGATTCCATTCCCATAGAATCACAGGAAGTCAGACAGCTCCAAACAACCGGTGACCCACTGATCCTAATGAAGCTAATCTATGCCACACACACTCACTTATTTTATTCCCACTTCCTAATCCCTGTCTGTGTTTCTTTCTCTCTTCAATCTCTTTCATTTCTCTTTTTCTCTTTGTCAGAGAGTTATGTAACTGCAGTTACATAGAGAACAGGCAGTGTTTATGTCTCTCCCTCTTTCAGTCTGTCTCTCACCTCATTGTCTGTGAAAGTTTTGGTCTGGGTGTGGCACAGCAGCAAGTTTATTGCATTTTACTTGCTCTGAAACTCAGAATCTGTTTGTCCAAAAATGTTGTTTTTTAACTAAATCAGCAAAAGCCTTCATTGGGTGTGCTTTTGGCTCAAATCTCTGATCTGAAGTAACCTAAATCTCATTGGGTTAAACACTACAGCCATCTGGCTGCAATACACGTCTTCACTTTGCCACCCAAATATATAAACACACTTTTAGACATTGTTAAAGTTGGCACAAAATCAAAATGGACCCTATATATTTATATTTAATGCATGTTACTGGTCTTGTTGAATGATTAATTATGAATGAATTATCTGTGCATTAATTTTTTAGAACATTTTTTTGACAATCTTTAATCATAACTTGCTTTTCCTGTGATATGCTCACTTCTCTCTGCTGACGGATACAAGGCCACATTTCAGTTAAACCAACTGCATTCAGATCTGCCTATATTCCAGTATGCAACACTGTTTGATAGTCATTTCACTCAGAAATGCATACAATATACTGTAATAGTAAAGTCAGTCATGCTGACTTAAATGCATGCCAAAAAGATGTAAGCTATAGTGAACTTTTCAATAACTGTCGAAACTCTCACTGGTTCTGAGTCATTGGGCCATCCTTATTGTTGGAAGACTTTTAATTAAATCAAGATTATCTTGTATTACATCTAATTAACTACAACTGAATTAAACTGCTGCCTTAAATGCAGGAAATAGATACCTGTACTTGATTTTTTGCACATAAAATTAAAAGTACACTGAAAAAAAAAGAAACTATTTTGTGTAAATTTCAACACATTGAATTAAACATTTTAAAGTAGACAAACTGAAATAGTATTTTCTTGCAAAACATACTCCAGTCTTTGTTTTATTTACAACTTCATATGTGACAGTTGTGTGTGTGTGTGTGTGTGTGTGTATTACAGTATATTAGTATTTGTACAGTATATTCCTAAGTGTTTTTTAGATAGGATTTCAGGGGTTTGTCTCTATGTGTACACGTTGGTAAGAAACAGCTGTTACATTGTGTGGATGCACTCTCAGAAGAATAGAGAAAGCCTTCAACTGAACCTAGACCCAGTGGCATCATTTGAAACCGCCCCTCTGTGCTGTGATTGGCTGAAGAGGTTGTATCTCGGACATGGGGGGGCTTTAGATTGGTGGGGGGTCTTTGTCTATTTGGGGTTTTGTCTTTAATGAGATTTTAGACTCCCAGCCATCAGACCAAAGCTTCAGTATCGGCAGCACCACGACTGCACTATAACGTCAATGTATTATCACTGAAGCCATTTACAGTTTCCCTGAATGCAAGCTGGATATAATAGGTAAAGAGATACATAATTTCTAAAAGGGAATAGAACAATAATTCTTAAATATGTGAGGGTGTGTTAGACAGGCAAATGCTTTTAATTACCCCAAAGAAAATGGAAAAAAGAGAGGAAAAATGTGCTACTGAATTTGTTATGGATATGCATGCATTTTCTGTCTTTATGGGATCTATTCAGCATGTACAAAACCAAAAACTGTACTTTTGTGGTGTATATTTACATTTTATTTTATTTTTGTGCTATGCAAGCACTATAAAAACTGCACTTAAATGATTCTCTGACTTAATATATATTTATATTATAGCTTTAAAATAATGTTAAATAAATATATAAATACATACAGTCACCTTGACTGATGTAAGCTGAATATAGGTCAGTGGTGTAGGGAGAGGGAGTGCACTGGCTGACTTCAGCACAAACATACCATTGTTATGTAACTCTCTTCTCTTCCCTGCCCTCCCTCTTTCTCTTTCTCTCGCTCTTGCTTTTTTTTCTTCTCAGATTCATACTCTGATTTTTCAAGCTTTTTTGGCGTGATAAAATGAGCTTTAATCCGGAACGCATTAATTAACATTTTATATACACGCATAGACCGTATATAAACATCTTAATAAACATATAAAAGCATTTTTTTCTGTTTTTATCTCACCAAACCATTGATGATCTCACAAAAGGCACGCAATGTCGCATTATTTGATCCGATGCTGCCCTCTGGTGGAAAAAAAGACGCATAAATAATAGTCTCGATTGGAGTCACAGATCCCTTCATCTTTCTCTTGGTTGTTTGTGCTGTTTTGAAACGTTTTATAGTTTTATTGCCTACAGATCACATGTGTTCATTTTTATTTCAATCCACAACAATAAGCATCTATTTTCAGTGCTTTATATTCAAGGAATAGTTAACCCAAATATGAAAATTCTGTCATTACTTACTTTATTCGCAAACCCGTGTTCAAGTTCATTGTATGGAAAAAATGTATATAATGAAAGTAAATTATGACATTAATATCTAAAAAAATAACAATAAAAACCCTTTAACTCTCTAGCAAATATGTAGAGGGAAATACTCTATGACGAAAACAACACAGACACTATAGTAGTTTATGCTGACAAATTTTTATACTTCTTTTAGTCTACTGGTAAAAGGGTTAAACGAGGTCATATTTATTTGGGTTTATAAGCTGTTTGCGTCAATGGCTTTTCTCCATTGGATGATTCGGATGTCAATCAAAAGAACATCCACTAGGACGATACAGTGCAACGCGCATTGCTATTGGTCGATTCATACGATCGCCCCGCCTAACGGGCGCCGAATCTTGCGTTTAATTGGCTGAGACCGCGCAGTTTAAATTTGAACCGTTTTAAACAGGGCAAAAGTTACGCACAGGATTTTCTCTATGTGTCACGCTGTGTTTCTCTGAGAAGAAAACGGTTTATGTGTTAGATTTGAGCAGTCAGTCTGAATAAGGTACGTATTTTAGGAATCCTTATATATATTTGTAGGAGAGCGATAATGAAATATTGCGCGATACTAAACCGTTAATGTACTTGCTATTGACAGATTTACTAGTGCTACTAGGACGTTGATAACTGCGCATATGATGCTGCCATGTTTAAACAGCTTTTTATGCAGATAATTTTACTCCTATTGTATTCACAAATGTAACTATTTAAATAATAATGGATTGTTTTGGAAATAAAAACTATTTGCTCATTGCGAGAGATTCTGAGACATTGTATTTCAAATAAAAAAGTTCGTGTTTTGCCTGTGCTGAAATTTATGGTTGTTTCATGTTTTGGTTTCTAATCAGCCTTGTCATCCGTGTGGGCACATGTTAGTCTTAGCGGAAACTAGTTGGAAATTACTTAAGTTTCACTAATTTAAGTAGTTGATTTTGTTCAATTTCCCACTCAGTCCACTGGCTGTTCTTGTTTGGTTTCTTTACTTTCTTGCTTTCATTCGCACTGGATTGAGGGCTTGGTCTAACATCTGTGTCCAGGTTACAACTTGATAATCTCATTTATGATAGTGAGCTGTTTATCACCTGTCCAGGTAGACTGTAGAAGAGAGAAGCTGTCAGAAGTGTCTTATTGGCAGTCCTACATAGTTGAGCAGAATCCAGGGAAGGACAGATGAGGCCAAAATTGGTAATGATTCTTTGAAGATTTCATCAGTCTCTTCCTTGTTCCTCCTTATTCTCATTAAAAAAACATGCTATCAAGGGATTGCCACAGTGTCTGGTAGACCATATGCCACTATTAGCCAAATCACAAGACCATGTTGCCACCATTTATCTGCTGGTTGTCTGTTATAACCTTTGCACATCTCTCAAAGGCATGATTCCCTAACAGATACAGAACCACTTTGTTCCCTCAGCACATGGCTGAATTGCACCGGTTGATGTCACATGTTTGGGTTGTTAGTCTGATCTCTTACTAATGCTCAAAAGAAATGCAACAGATTTGAAGGGTCTCTGGGTGTTGGGTTCAGAAGGTCAGATGCCCGCCTCAGGGTCTTATCAGTAAAACCAGCTGTGTGGTACCCAATGGGCGTGGCTTTCCAGAACCCATGTTGTCATATTCTGTGTGTGTCTGTTTTGCAGTATGAGTTCTGAGGCGCTAAAGGAGAATCAGGGAGCTGTATGGATGAACAGCACTTCTGAAGCCGCTTGTGACATTTTCGCATTGGAACAGCTGACTGGCAGGCCCTCGATCCTGCGGCAGTCACAGGCTGAAAACATCAGCAGGACTGTGCATAGAGGAGCAAAGGTGGGTTTTCTAGAGGTTTCTGTGCAATTTGTGTGCTCCTGCCTTTTATTTTGTGTACTACACTCTCAGTTGTAGTAAATTGTTTCTTATTTTAATATTTAACAATATCATTTATTCTTTTGATGGCAAAGTTTCAGCAGTCACTCCAGTCTTCAGTGTCGCATGATCCTTCAGAAATCATGCCTACATGCTGATTTGGTGCTTAAACACTTATCAATTTTAAAAACAGTCGTGCTGATTAATTTTTAAGATTCTTTGAGTAGAAAGTTCAAAAGAGCAACATTTATATTGAACACTTTTTTTATATTTTTTTTTGTTTTAAAGTACCCAAAACTTTTCAGTGTTTATGGTATAAATCATTTGTTTACTTTGTTGTCACGCTTATACTGGACTTTAGATTTACATTTAGTTTTTTGTTGCTTTTGTATAGGTTTGTTTTCAAACTCCACGGCGAGACCCAGTCACAAAGAAGATCATGTCCCCAAGCCGCACCAGTAGGCCGTCCAGCCAGGAGGACAGCAATAAAGCACTGGATACTCTCACAGCCTCTACTGACCAGTGAGCAAATTTCCTGCAGCTCAACTTGTTTAGGACTGTAGAAATAATGTGCACACTATTTTAAGTGTTTTTTTTTTTTGTTTTTGTTTTTTCTTCTTTTTTTTTTTTTTAAATGTTCTGTTTGTTTGTACATATTCAAACCCATTTCCACCAAAATGGTCCTTGATCTCATGTTGGCGCTTAGCCAGTGGAACTGCTAACTGACCCACATTTCCTCAGACTTCCAGTGATATTGATATAACCTGTCCACAAACACTTTATATTTGAGCATGTTGTAATATTCAAAAACATTTAATTCAGCATCTTTGTTCATTCGCAAGCAGTAACATTCAGAGTTTATGTATGAGTAACATTCATCATAATTTTACACGAAAATGCCAAAATCCACTAATATGTAAAATTGAATTTGTGTTTTACAGGAGTTCACTGTTGAATAACACTTCCACCACACCGATTGACATGCAGAGTAACAGCGTTGCCTACCCTGGTGATGATATGCCCGTTCAAAGCAGAGGTGCCTATACCCTCGATCTTGACAATCTAGATGCCATCAACCCTTTCCAGGGGTCCAGTAAAATGCAGAATTCTCCTCCTAAATCTTCTGCTTTACCTGAATCTTGGACATCAGAGCTTGTAGAGTCGGATATAACTGCAGCCCCTGTTTTTGCACCTCAGCCTGAGGTTCCTGAGGTGACTGACACTGCACTTGATGAGACTCTTCCCTTTGTCCCATCAGTGGAGAATTCCCTTGCAGATTGTTCTGCCAACATATCTTCAGCAGAGGGCACTGTCATTATAAAGACTGACAACATTGAAAACAGCGCCACAGATGTGGAGGAGTCTGATATGACTGAACCAGTACCAGCACCACAGCAGATTCCTGTTTTGGAAGATCAACCAGAGGCCCAGGACTTGCCGCGACCCTCATTGGGATCCTACAACTTGGATTTTGAGAATCTTGATTCGGTCAACCCATTCCAAATTGGTGGCTCAAAGATCCCCAACTCTCCTCTGATTGGCAAGGCTTCAGTAGTTTCCGATCCACCCCTGCCAAGCCAAGAAGCTAAACAGGAACCAGAGCTTTCAGTCCAGACCCCAGATGTCCCGACATCTTCAGATGCCTCCATGCCACCTCAGGAGAACTCCACTGCCATGGAAGGCTCCTCATCTACAGCGCCCCCTAAAAATAACCAGATGCTACTGGAGTTTAGTTTTGACGATGGCGCTGAAATCAAGCGCAAACCTCCTCCGAAACGTCTTGGGGTCAAAAGACCTGCAGGTGCAAAACCTGTGACCAAAAAACTAGTTGTACCAGCCACAGAAAAGAAAGAACCAGAACCCAAGCAGTTGTCCCCTAAGAATCCAGAGGAGACGGAACCTGTGGATGTTCCTCCTCCTAAAGGTTCTTACACCTTTGATTTTGACAAGTTTGATGACCTAAACTTTAACCCCTTTGGCACAAAGGCTAAGATGGGTAACTCTCCACCACGTGGTGTCCAGACCAGCCCAGTTTTGATGAAAGCACCAGCTCCAGTTCATGATGCACAGAATGACCAGCTTGAAGCCCCTGCACAAGATGACCAAGTAGAGCACAGGTACAGAAACTAGAACTTGTACAGCATGTATAAACATAACGCGTGTAATTTCTTATCTGTATAGGCTAGTTACTTTTGAGCTACAGGTACGCTTCTGATTCTGAAAGTTGAGGTCATGGGTTCGATTCCCAGGGAATACAAGAACTAGTTAAATATGTACCCTGAATGCAATGAAAGCTTCTTTGGATGTAAGCATCTGCCAAATGCATAAATGTAAATAATCATTGAGCTCAGATTTCTTTTTCTCCTTCAGTTCTCCCCCAGCAGTTGAAAACATGGCAGAAACTGATCTTCCTGTCACTAAGAGTGTAAGAGTGTCTTTAAATGTACAAATTCAACAGAAAATTTGTGTTTCCAGAAATTATCATCATGTTGATACTCATTCTCTTACTAGCCGGCAGAAGATGTAGAGTCATTCACTGTGTCCAGCTCTAACATACCCCAGAATCCAGTGTTACAGGAGCCAGATCTCATGGCAACACCAGAATGTAAAGTGGATCTACAGAACCAGACCTGTGATCTTGGTGTGGCGGCACCAAGTGAAGATGAGTTTGTTCCGGGAGCATTGTGTGAGTATACATGGCTGCACTTGTATTTGAATCCGGCACAAGCTTTTGACAATAGCTATGTTTCCATCACCCTCTTTTAATGTGCATTTTGAAGTATCACATCCGAAACGAGTGATGGAAACGCCAAATTTTGAATAAAAATCTCTTAATTCGTTAAAAAGTTTTTACGCTCGCTTGAGGTGGTTTTTGACTTGTGCGAAAAAGGGTTCCTGCGAATAATGGGAGATGGAAATGCATTTTGCGAATAAATTCCACCAAGCACTATGGGACGGCAAAACCTGACTAACTAGCGGACCGATCTCATTCCACAGCATCTGAAATGTTATGGTCATTTTGAAATGCACGAGCAAAGTCTCGTCAGAGTATTTCTCTATAATTGCCTCCCAGAAATGTCTTTCACAACTGCGTTCCCAAACAGCAGCATCCACCTCTGAAAGCAATGACCGCATTCACTGTGTTTCGTCTGCTTGCTCTGTGGCACAAATAATTTGTTATATATGAAAATTTTATATTCTCCTACTTTTCTTAGTGATTTATAGTGCCAGTTTATCAGGAAGTGACAATTTTGTTCTCTTTGACTCGTTGGATGGAAACTGTGCTTGTTTGCAAATGTTTTATGCGATATTCCAGTTTTGCGCACAAGTTAAATTCGCAACTTTGGATGCAAACCCGGCTATTGTGAGCAATATCATTCTCTTTGTCTCAGTCATGCCAGGGGGAGATTTTGATGGGCAGATTGATTATCTGGAGCAGTTTGGATCAAGCACTGTGAGTGTTTTTTATTTTTATTTATTATTTTTATTTTTTTGCCCTTCATGAACCTTTCCATAAACCCAGTTAGTGCCAGAGAAATGCATTCATTTTTTTTTTTTGCTAAGAGAATACTACACCAAATATAGTGGAGTCCATAATTTAAGCAACAATTCAGTTGTTCAGTGCTGTACTAAAACACTTTTTTTATAGTTTAAGGAATCGGCCTTGCGGAAGCAGTCACTGTATTTGAAGTTTGACCCACTGTTGAAGGAGAGTCCAAAGAAAACTGGAGTGGACAGTGGCAACTCTGGATTCAGCCTGCCACGGCCTTCTCTTGCCATCAGGTTAGTCTTCACAAACATTCATATTAAAACTGTTTCGTGATCTTCAGCCCTCCTTGCTGAAAGTATTAAAAATAGGTTTCAAATGGAGTTAAATGGCCCAGTGCAACAGATCATATCTATACTGTGATCAAAATCCAGAGTGCATGCGTTAAAATGATCATGCAAACCTTTTTTTTTTGTGTGCATGTTAGGATGATGGAGGCTGCAAAGTCTGAAGTAAAGCAGAAGACTTACAGTGACGGTATGAAGCTGCTGGATGATCTGCCTCCACCAGTAAGATGATGATACAAACTTAAATGCTTTGTTTTGCATCTTTAACATTCTGACTAGGCACTGAAACATTCATGGAGTCCACTTTTACAATGTCTGTTAATCTCCAGGCAGTGGAAACTGTGGTACCAGATCCAACTGTTCTGGACTTGCTAGTTCCCTCTTTAAAACAGCTGGTGAAGAATGAGGACTCCATCATAGAGGTTCTGAAGTACAGCCAGAGAGACATGGATGCTGCATTACTGAAAGCAGAGAGACAGGTTAGCTCCCATAGCCTCATGGACAGTCAAGATGACTGGCATACATGACTGATTGGTCTCTAACATTTTGGTTTTCTTTTCTTAGGCGGAGGAACGGCAGCAAGAGCTTAATTCTCAGATTGAGAAGGTGCAACTGGAGAATCAGCACATGCTGTAAGTCTCTGATTAGACAAACACTTTCACATGATACCTGGAGAATGAATTAGGGTTCCTACAATCATGGAAAAAAAAGTTTTCATTCAGGATTAGAAACATGATGTAAATACTTAGTCAGCTTGAACTTACTCTTGAATTGTGAGCAAATTGTTCATTTGAGTGTCTTTTTCAGTTTGATTCTCAAATGAGTCAGTCTGTGTTCTCTAATGAATGATTGAAAGTGTTTTTCCAGTTAGTTGTGATTTTACTGGATCAGTCAAAAAGTGTGGGACCCCTGATGCATGACTGACATTTGAACAGGACACCAGTCTTAAACTCTTTTTGTCTCTTTTCAGGTTTATAGTGTCAGAATTTGAGGCCACCATCACTCAAATCACAGGTATGACAGTTGTTTGATCAGATTCAGTACATTATTTTGAAGGCAGTATGTCAGGTACTAACACATCTCTGTGTGTTTACAGATGAGCATAAACAGAAGGAAGATTTGGCTAAAATTGAGTTGGAACGAGTCCTTCAGGAAAAAGATCAGCTGTCCAAAGATTTGAATGAGTTGGAGAGATCCTTCTCCTCTGTTGTCAAACGCCTTGACAGATGCAAGGAAGTCATTGAGGGATTCAAAAAGGTATGCTTTAAAACTTTTGAATAGAGATTTGCAGATCTCAAATCAAGATGTTATTTTAGTGTGTAATGGTCATTTTTCTTCCATTTCTCTTCTATAGAATGAAGAAACTCTGAAGCAGTACGCGCAAAACTGCATGGACAGATTGCAGAAAGAGGAAAAGCGTTATCAAGCTTTGAAGGCCCATGCTGAGGAGAAACTAGATCAGTATGTGCTTATTAAACAGTCTGAAACCCATTCTCTCTTATGAACGTGATAATACGGTCTTGCACAATGAATATTGATTGATAAATATGCCTGGAAACATCACTAATAGAACTGATGTTGTTTCAGAGCGAATAAGGCCATAGCTGAGGTTCGTTCTAAACAGGGTGCAGAGGTGGCAGCACTGCAGGTGCAGCTCAAGAGAGAACAGCTGAAAGTTCAGTCCCTAGAAAAGGATCTGGAACAAAAGGTAAATGCGTGCACACACAGGGAAGTCACTCTTACAGTGGTGTCCTTTTGAGGGTAATTCTGAAATGCTTTTAAAAAAAGTTCTGTAACATCTATAATGTGACTTTCTATTTTCTCTTCTCAGGCTAAAGAAGTCAAAGATGTCACAGAACTGTGTGATGAGCTGCTACTTAAAGTGCAAAAGCATGGTTTTTAGTGTATTTTGTGGTCTTTGTGTTCATTATTTGTGTTCGCTCCTTAGTTGTATTTGTTCTCACCAATTTTAATAAATAAAAAAATACATAAAAATAAAAAAAAGAATGTATGAAAGCACAAACCTTTGTCTTGACGTGAGTGCCCATGAGCAAAAGCTCTAATAGTTTACTTTTTGTACTTTACTTTTTTGGTGGCACAGTTTCAGTAGTACTCTTCAGTTATATATATTTATTTATTTTTAATAAACTGCTCTCACGAAGAGCTGTAGCTGGTGCAATATTTTATTGTTAAAGTTTCCTGATTTTTCCAGGCTGTTAAGACTCTCAATCATATACAGGTGCATCTCAATAAATTAGAATGTCGTGGAAAAGTTCATTTATTTCAGTAATTCAGCTCAAATTGTGAAACTCGTGTATTAAATAAATTCAATGCACACAGACTGAAGTTGTTTAAGTCTTTGGTTCTTTTAATTGTGATGATTTTGGCTCACATTTAAGAAAAACCCACCAATTCACTATCTCAACAAATTAGAATATGGTGACATGCCAATCAGCTAATTAACTCTTAACACCTGGAAAGATTTCCTGAGCCTTCAAAATGGTCTCTCAGTTTGGTTCACTAGGCTACACAATCATGGGGAAGACTGCTGATCTGACAGTTGTCCAGAAGACAATCATTGACACCCTTCACAAGGAGGGTAAGCCACAAACATTCATTGCCAAAGAAGCTGGCTGTTCACAGAGTGCTGTATCCAAGCATGTTAACAGAAAGTTGAGTGGAAGGAAAAAATGTGGAAGAAAAAGATGCACAACCAACCGAGACAACCGCAGCCTTATGAGGATTGTCAAGCAAAATCGATTCAAGAATTTGGGTGAACTTCACAAGGAATGGACTGAGGCTGGGGTCAAGGCATCAAGAGCCACCACACACAGACGTGTCAAGGAATTTGTTAAGCCACTCCTGAACCACAGACAACGTCAGAGTCATCTTACCTGGGCTAAGGAGAAGAACTGGACTGTTGCCCAGTGGTCCAAAGTCCTCTTTTCAGATGAGAGCAATTTTTGTATTTCATTTGGAAACCAAGGTCCTAGAGTCTGGAGGAAGGGTGGAGAAGCTCACTGCCCAAGTTGCTTGAAGTCCAGTGTTAAGTTTCCACAGTCTGTGATGATTTGGGGTGCAATGTCATCTGCTGGTGTTGGTCCATTGTGTTTTTTGAAAACCAAAGTCACTGCACCCGTTTACCAAGAAATTTTGGAGCACTTCATGCTTCCTTCTGCTGACCAGCTTTTTAAAGATGCTGATTTCATTTTCCAGAGGGATTTGGCACCTGCCCACACTGCCAAAAGCACCAAAAGTTGGTTAAATGACCATGGTGTTGGTGTGCTTAACTGGCCAGCAAACTCACCAGACCTGAACCCCATAGAGAATCTATGGAGTATTGTCAAGAGGAAAATGAGAAACAAGAGACCAAAAAATGCAGATGAGCTGAAGGCCACTGTTAAAGAATTCTGGGCTTCCATACCACCTCAGCAGTGCCACAAACTGATCACCTCCATGCCACGCCGAATTGAGGCAGTAATTAAAGCAAAAGGAGCCCCTACCAAGTATTGAGTACATATAAAGTAAATGAACATACTTTCAAGAAGGCCAACAATTCACTAAAAATGTTTTTTTATTGGTCTTATGAAGTATTCTAATTTGTTGAGATAGTGAATTGGTGGGTTTTTGTTAAATGTGAGCCTAAATCATCACAATTAAAAGAACCAAAGACTTAAACTACTTCAGTCTGTGTGCACTGAATTTATTTAAAACACGAGTTTCACAATTTGAGTTGAATTACTGAAATAAATGAACTTTTCCACGACATTCTAATTTATTGAGATGCACCTGTATGTAAAAAAATAAATAAATTGGACGGAAGCATCAAATGCATGTGAGATCTTGCTTTGTAGGGGTTTTTTTTAAAAAATTTATTCACTGATTGTCTGGCCCTATATTATATTTATTATGTAGACTATTTAAATGGACTAGTAGTAATTCTCCTATATTTAAAACAAAATTATATATTAAAAAAAGACTCGATTCAGTTCAGGATTTTTATATATGGAAATGACAACATTTATTCAACAGTCTCTCACACACAACTTAAACAGAGATCATGACATTATGCCCTTGTGTATTTCTAAACATACTACTGATAAAAATGAAATATTCAATAACATACATATATGATTCTGCGCTGCACTGAAACAATGTTAAGACACTAGCTGACTCATGCAGCAAAACACCAAGGGCAAATAAGCACAAAGAATCCAGCAGTGACATCACAGAGCATTTCATTATTCACACAATAAAAATGTCACATCAGCACATTCAAGTTCCCATGGCCTGAGCTCAGATTCAGCATGTTTGTTTAATGTAAAAATGACACTATCTGTAAATAATCCCTACAGTCACGTAACATCAGTTACAATGAGGCCTAAAAACATCCAGCTTTTATTCTATTGTGATAAAAATGTCATGACATTCTACTGCGGTGACAGTGATACAGCACAATCTGCAGAACAGTGTGATCTTCCAACAGGACCTTAAACAGTAATCATCAGTCTGTGCCTACAACAGTCATTCTCATAATACAAACACAAGCATTCTATTGTAAACAACACTTCAAGCATGTTTCAAAAATATAATTCATTCTTTTATGTTTATTAAATAGCCACAAAAATGCTCTGAATGCAAACAAGTCAAAGATCTGGATGATCTAAGTTTTATACAGTCAATTAGTCGATAATACTGAACCACAATTCAGTAATCCAAGATTTTCTCCAAACCTTTTTTGGTATGTAACGGCATTGCGCTGGATCTCAGTAGCTTAGGACAAGGACACATGGAGCCAGCCATTATTCAACCTTGGATTCAAAAATCCATGTAATCTGAGTCTCTGTCAAGCATTTTAATATTTAGACCAAGGTAAAATATCAATTTCTAAAATAAGAAAATGATGTAGTATATCATGTTTTTCCCTTTAAAACACATTTAAAATATCCCTTAAGATAAACATTACACTATTTTAACTACATGTCATCTAAAAGGTGTAATGACTCCCTTTTGAGCAGGCTCTTTATTGTGCTTCTACACTGACTTATGCTACAGTATATGCTGCATTATAGTGCATTATAGTCTTAACATTTCAATGCATTAGAGCGATACAGCTTCATGAGACACTTCTAGAGTAGTTTCTTTCATCACTAGTAGCAGATATCCTTTAAGTCTTACTCTAGTTAAGCTGTTTGCAAGCTCACAATGTAGATCACACGAGTTTGAAATAAAACTTAACAGATGATGAGCAACTACTATGTTTGATGACAGGTCTCCACTATATGTAAGTGAGCTCTCACAATGTTTATGAAGATGTGAGAAGATGGTGGTCTTTATTTGAAGCTAGGATCAGAGCAGAAGTGCTTTTCGATTTAGAGTCTATTTTTGAAAATTTGGACAATAAAAGAATATTGTAGGGTTAATACCTGGAAAAGTAAAGCTCAACTGGGAGCAATTGTGGCAAAAGTTGATTACCACAAAAAAAGTATGTGGGTCTAATTTTTTTTTTTTTTTTTTTTTAAGGATTTAAAGCAATAGTCCAGGCAAAAATTAAAATTCTGTCATAATTTATTTCAAGTCGTTCCAAACTTGAATGACTTACTTT
This sequence comes from Spinibarbus caldwelli, assembly GCA_039654775.1. Classification (NCBI taxonomy): domain Eukaryota; kingdom Metazoa; phylum Chordata; class Actinopteri; order Cypriniformes; family Cyprinidae; genus Spinibarbus; species Spinibarbus caldwelli. Next base: position 9,893,346 of record CM077243.1, read on the forward strand.
CTTCTGTTAAAAGAAAAGAAGATAATTTGAAGAATGTTGTTAACCGAACATTTTCTGTTCCCATTGACTTCCATTGTATTTTTTGTCCTTATAATGTAAGTCAATGGGAACTGTAATTACCAACATTCTTAAAAAAATATCTTCTTTTGAGTTCCACAGAAGAAAGTAAGTCATACAGGTTGAGGGTGAGTAAATGATGACAGAATTTTCATTTTTTTGGGTGAGCTATACCTTTAAAAGCAGAAATGTGAAGCTGCTAATTTTATAAAATCACTTAACTGTCTTATTAGAATGTATATGTGCACTGTCATTGTAAAAATGTTCTAAAATTGGCTATAAATTTACACAGAAAAGGTTTTGAGATTTTTTTTTTTCATGCTAAACTCATTCTAACACACATACTATTTAGGTTTTGTGGCTACACTATTTAAAATAGTGAGTACTTTAGTGTTTACAGATTGGCTGTATTCATGTCCACTGTAAGTGCCTCACTGAAACATTTTTTTGAAGAAAAGGAGGGAGAAGTGAAAATTAATTTGTGTGGTAATCAACATTATGCCACAAATGCTGTCAACATTACTTCTACCATTTCCGGAATCTCAATTGGCAAGTACATACTAGAGTTTAGTGTGCAGTTATGCTTTTTAATGTAGTTTGCCGATTTAATGGGGTAGTCTAGGTGTGCTAATGATCATTTACAGATATTCAGCCACTGTACTATTTTATCACGTCA